>CATNEM010000299.1:0-287500 GCA_950096795.1 Macrostomum cliftonense | reverse complement strand
ATAGATAGATAGATAGATAGATAGATAGAAAGATAGATAGATAGATACATGGATAGATAAATATAGATAGGTAGATAGATAGGAAGCTATATCGCAGGTGTAAATGGCGAAGACGGAGTTCTATGCAGTACGCATTTCATTTCATTTCATTGTTTATTGCTCTCAGCAAATGAAGCGCATTTAATTTATTGCCGCCAATTAGTAATTCTGTTCTTCGAGTTGGCCGATCTAATTTTAGCTACTTGCCATTACTCGTAATGTCACCGACTCTTGCCCGCTCTCTGCCCATACTGCTACCCCTGTACTCAGCTGACTCCAGCCAGGTGTTATTCGTTATCACTTGAAGACAACAAAATTACAAGGGACGGATTAGAATTGCATTTCCAAGTGGAAATTTTACCAACATGACTAACTGACGCAGCTACCCCAGACCAGCAGCAAAGCCAAGTTCATCAGGGTGTCCGCAGTTCTGCGTAAAAGCGAAAGAACGCATTGAAAATTCATATTGCGCGGTGGGCGGTGAGTCCGCTGCACTTTAGAACACGAAAGTGCTGCATAAAATGGCAAGCCGACCAGCCAGATGCTGAGCTGCACCCGACAGCCTCTCTCAGCTTCCTTGGTCGACTATCCTAGTCCGGCGCCTCCGCCTGTCCACCAAAGCGCTGGCGACGAGCATCAAGCAGCCGGCAGACACGACGGCCAGCATGACGCCGAGCTTCTGGTTGATGCAGAGCAGCTTGTTGTAGGAGAAGCCCAGGATGTAGCCTAGCGACTCGAAGAACCGGTAGGCCGAGAACGCCGCGTCCGTCCGGTCAGAGAAGTACTCGCCGTAGATGGCTGTTGGATGGTGCGACTCGTCTGCCTGTCTGTCTTGTCTGTCTGTCTGTCTGTCTGTCTGTCTGTCTGTCTGTCTGTCTGTCTGTCTGTCTGTCTGTCTGTCTGCCTGTCTGTCTTGTCTGTCTGTCTGTCTGTCTGTCTGTCTGTCTGTCTGTCTGTCTGTCTGTCTGTCTGTCTGCCTGTCTGTCTTGTCTGTCTGTCTGTCTGTCTGTCTGTCTGTCTGTCTGTCTGTCTGTCTGTCTGTCTGTCTGTCTGTCTGTCTTGTCTGTCTGTCTGTCTGTCTGTCTGTCTGTCTGTCTGTCTGTCTGTCTGTCTGTCTGTCTGTCTGTCTGTCTGTCTGTCTGCCTGTCTGTCTTGTCTGTCTGTCTGTCTGTCTGTCTGCCTGTCTGTCTTGTCCGTCTGTCTGTCTGTCTGTCTGTCTGTCTGTCTGTCTGTCTGTCTGTCTGTCTGTATGTCTGTCTGTCTGTATGTCTGTCTGTCTGTCTGTCTGTCTGTCTGCCTGTCTGTCTTGTCTGTCTGTCTGTCTGTCTGTCTGCCTGTCTGTCTTGTCTGTCTGTCTGTCTGTCTGTCTGTGTGTCTGTCTGTCTGTCTGTCTGTCTGTGTGTCTGTCTGTCTGTCTTTCTGTCTGTCTGTCTGTCTGTCTGTCTGTCTGTCTTGTCTGTCTGTCTGTCTGTCTGCCTGTCTGTCTTGTCCGTCTGTCTGTCTGTCTGTCTGTCTGTCTGTCTGTCTGTATGTCTGTCTGTCTGTCTGTCTGTCTGTCTGTATGTCTGTCTGTCTGTCTGCCTGTCCGTCTCTTTCTGCATGCATGGATCTCTGTTTTCCATCCTCATGGAAAACAGACAAATCCCAAACAAACTTTGTCGAATTCGCCTGGCACCAACCGTTCATCTGCGAGTTCCACACGGTGTCAACGCAGCCCCAGGCGAAGGCGTAGCAGTAGAAATACGCCGCTGGCTCCGGCTCGACCCGCCACAGCAGGCCGGCGACCTCCAGGCCGATCTGGCAGCAGCCGGCTGTGAGAATGGGCGCATTGGGTGAGCCTTGCCAGAATTCCTATCTGTCAGAAAAAATTGCTCTTCTCCGCTCTCCCAGCTCTAATAGGCATCCCTAAGAGCAACCCCGGTCCGATTCCCCGGCTCCCGGCCAGCCAACCTGCCAGCAGGACGGGCAGCTTGCCGAGGCGGCCGGCGGCCAGACCGAACAGCGCGCCGAGCAGCACGTGGCCGGCCCCGTAGCACATCATCACGCGGCCGACTGAGCCGATGCCGCTGCTGCACGACACGAAGCCCTGGAATTGGTTTTTGGAGAGCGGCGTGAACCGGAGTCACTCTTGGCAAGCACGTCAATTCCCACAGCTTTACTCTAATTACAATGTACTCGTACTCTAACTCCGATGAACTCTAATCCTAATTTACTTAACCCTAAACCCTCTGTACTATAATCCGATGTACTTAAACCCTTAGATGTACTTTATCCCGATGTACTTTAACTCTTGTACTCTAACCCGATGTACTTAAACTTTTAGACGTACTTTATCCCGATGTACTTTAACTCTTGTACTCTAATCCGATGTACTTAAACCTTTAGATGTACTTTATCCCGATGTACTTTAACTTTGTTGTAACTCTAAACCCTCTACCCTCGGATGAACTCTAATTACAATATACTCTAACTGCGATGAACTCTAATCCCAATTTACCTAACCCTCTGTACTCTAAGCCGATATAATTAAACCCTTAGATGTACTTTATCCCGATGTACTTTAACCTTTTTACTCTAACCCG
The DNA here is from genome assembly GCA_950096795.1 of Macrostomum cliftonense. Classification (NCBI taxonomy): domain Eukaryota; kingdom Metazoa; phylum Platyhelminthes; family Macrostomidae; genus Macrostomum; species Macrostomum cliftonense. The sequence goes on along the minus strand of CATNEM010000299.1, from coordinate 284,879 downwards.
ATATACTTAAACCCGTAGATGTACTTTATCCCGATGTACTTTAACTCTTGTACTCTAACCCGATGTACTTTATCTCGATGTACTTTAACTCTTGTACTCTAACCCGATGTACTTTAACCCGATGTACTTTAACTTTGTTGTAACTCTAAACCGATGTAATTTAATAATTCTGTACTCCACCATTACAGGTACACTGCCCTTCCTTGCACTCCAAGCGCCCCATACGATAGTCAAGCAGAAACCGCTCACCTCAGTGAAGTCGCTCACAATGAACGACTGGCTGAGGCCGACATTAATAGTAAGACAGAGCAGCAGCAGCTGCCTCAAGTCGGCCATGTGGCGCACCATCGCCAGCACGTTGTCGCGCAGCTGCGCCAACGACACCAGCCGCTGCTCCGAGTCCGAGTCGGTCCGGTCCACCAGCAGCAGCAGCACCAGGATTGACAGCAGCCCGCTGCCAATGAAACAGCCCATCATTGTGTAGAACTGCGGGAGGGTCAGCTGGCCATTCGGGTTCGATTGTTCTGCCTAGCTGTAAGGGCTGGATTTGTGTCAGCTGCGATGAAATATTGAGGTTATGTGTCAGCTGCGATGGAATATTGAGGTTATGTGTCAGCTGCGATGGAATATTGAGGTTATGTGTCAGCTGCGATGGATTTTTCAGGTTCTGTGTCAGCTGTGGGCTGGATTATTGAGGTTTTGTGTCAGCTGCGACATGAATTATTGAGGTTCTGTGTCAGCTGTGGGCTGGATCTTTGAGGTTCTGTGTCAGCTGTGGGCTGGATCTTTGAGGTTCTGTGTCAGCTGTGGGCTGGATCTTTGAGGTTCTGTGTCAGCTGTGGGCTGGATCTTTGAGGTTCTGTGTCAGCTGTGGGCTGGATCTTTGAGGTTCTGTGTCAGCTGTGGGCTGGATCTTTGAGGTTCTGTGTCAGCTGTGGGCTGGATCTTTGAGGTTCTGTGTCAGCTGTGGGCTGGATCTTTGAGGTTCTGTGTCAGCTGCAGGCTGGACTATTGAGGTTCTGTCAGCTGTCAGCAGTCTCTTGACCTCAATAATCCAGGTGCGACCTAATTTATATTGCGGGCTGGATTCTTTAAGGTCTGTGTCAGCTGCGGGCTATCAGATTCACCTTGTACATCGGCGGCCTCTCCACGCCGCCCCCGTCTCCGTCGGCGATGCCTGCCGTAGCGGAGCAGAACCCGTGCCCGCAGCTCAGGTTGCTGACTACCGAAAAGCTTTGCTGCTGGCTGAAGTCGGTCAGCGCCAGGTAGGAGATCAGGTTGCCCCAGATGTTCGCTGCGTTGGATGTCATGGCAGTTGTTAAGGACGCAATTTTTTATTGAATGCCTTCAGGTCTCATTCAAGTGTGGCACCTCAAAGATCAATGAAGCAACCCACGGGGATCAGAGTCATCCTAAATATATCCTAAAAATATCCTGAACTCAGCTACTGTAACCTTCCTGTCACTCTGTCACTCTCCTGGTCACTCTTATTGTCACTTCCCGTCAGCTCCCCAAGCCGGCCCGCTCACAGCTGGCGAACATGGTGAAGAAGACGCCGAAGAAGACGGAAACAGCGCCGCGCTGCCCGCCGCCGTCGTCTTCGCCGGACTCGTCCGGCCGGGCGAATCGGCCAGCCAGGCGGACCACGTAGACGGACATGCCGGCCCAGAGCGGGGCGCAGCAGAGGCCGATCAGCGCGGAGGCGGGGATGACGGTGGCCCAGCTGGGGTACACGTTGGCGCCCAGGTAGGCCAGGTAGCCCACCAGGCTGGCCGCCATGGCGCGCTTCGGCCCGAGCCGCCCGATCGTCAGCGGCGCCACGGCTAGCGAGGACGCCACGACGCAGGCGTAGGTGACGGCCAGGCCCGCCGAGCCGAGGCCGCCCGCCGAGTTGAAGGAGCTCTGGATGGCCGACAGTCCCTGGTAGCTGGTGAACATCAGCACGAAGCTCAGGCCGAGGGCCAGCAGGTTCTTCACCGTTCGGCGCCGGCTCATCGAAGACGTCGGCGGCTGGGGCGTCGGTGGCGTCGAAAATTTGACGGTCTCGTCTGACGACGCCTTCCCGATGGTGTCGGCCGTCTGGCTGGCGCTTGCGGGCTCCATGCCGTCGAGTCTGCTCAGGATTGATCGGTCAGGGCAGGCTGGGAGCTCGGCTGAGCAGTTTTGGGTGAAGCCGCACTTTTTTAGCTGGCCTGAGCCAGCGCTGCGGCCGCCGCTATCAGCTGGTTTTGCCAGGCAGTCAGCGGGGCCGACCAGGGGCTGCCCTGACAGGCGTTTTGATAACACAAATATGCCCGAAATAATATTATGCACAGAGCTGACAGGTGCACTACCTCACCCTAGTTGAGCGACTCACAGCTCTGGGTGTGAATACCTCCATAGTTACAGCCATCAGGAGCTTCTATTCAACAGGGTCACTCAACCTACGAACACGACTATTCTAATTGGGTGAGACAAGGATGCCCCCTTTCCCCGCAACTTTATTTTACATATTATTTGATAGCAACACATACGAGCTCCTACATTGATGCTGAGCTTATAAACAACCTTGAAATAGCTCGCATGTAGTGAAGACCCAGCTGAGATGATTCAAAAGGGGCTGGATAAGGTGTCTGTGCTTTGTCAGGATTTCAAGGGAACAAAACAAGAAAGTAAAGCATCTTGGCTGCAATTCAGGCAGAAAAAAACCCAGAAAGACGATTCCTAAAAGGCCAACTGTTAGAATTTGTACGTCAATACAAAGGAACAAGAAAACTTTTTGGTTGCCCCATCTTCTTTTTGAGAAAGCAATTGTAGCACACAGAGCAATCCGATTTATCCATCTCAAGCTTCATTTTACAGCAATGATCGAAAGCATTGTGTTTTTTTGTGCCTCTGAAGCGTAGGGGGCTCTCACCCCCTGAAATTTCGGACCTTGGGATCGCCATCTATTTAAAAGGCAAAACTTTCCGTGCTGTAAAGCAATCCTTCACAATGCTTTCGATTCCTGGCTCTCTAGCGAAATTTCTGAGTCTTTCCTGCAAGTTTTTAGCACTTTTTACTCATTTTCTACTTGCAGTAGACCATCTCTTATATGTCTGTCTGTCTGTCAGTCGAGCTTCAGAGCAGGTGCCTTTAAATTTGGTGTTTTCTTCTCTTGAGTACTCTTTTATATTTAAGCCTCTCTTTCGTGGTCAGCTCTCATTCAATGTCTCATCTTTCTGTGCAGACCAGGTCGCCCCACTCTGACGCAGCAGTTTAGTTTTCTGCCCCTTCCCTCATTGAGTGTACACTGTAGCCTAGCCCCGTCTCCTCGGCTTCTGCTGATTGGCTGACTCTCAAGCCCATTGCTGCCTCCAAAGTCCTCGTTCCTGGTCCTCTCACCCCTGACCCTTCTCTGGCTTGCGCCTATTTAACCAGCCCCTCCCCAACTTGTCTGCCCGCGTTTTTCCACTTACGCGCTCGAGCATACTTAGATGGCGGATGCTGATCAAAAGTGGCCGAGAAATAATTTGGTAATCAACAAAACAGCATCTTATATTTGTTGAATGCCCGAAAGCATCCAGATTTGTACGACTATCTGGGCATTTTAAACCATCTACCTTAGAAGCCAAACTGTGTGAAGAAAATTTAAAACTATATTTGTTCAAACAGTCGCTCATTAACGAGCTTCGCTGTGACAGACAAATTGGGAAAGCGGATTAACTTTTTTATCAAGCATGCAATTATTGCATCTCGTATTCATCAGAATTTTTTAATGCAATTTTCAACATGGTTGATTAAAATAGGCTAAAAAGAGCTTTTCAAGAGCGCATTTTGAAGCTGGATTCATCTTTGAAGCCGAATGCGTTGCTGCTTACTACTTTTTTACCTTGAAGCCAGCATCTCCCACACGCACCCATGCTAAGCTGTCGACAGTCTTCAAGCCTGTATTTAGAGCGCAAACAAGCCTCCTTATCAGCAGATGGACAGCCTCTAAAGCAGACAGTGTCCTCTCGCGCAAACAAGCTGCTGGCTGCTTTCGAGAAAGCAAACAGAACTCCACCCTCCTCAAGCTGAGGAAAATGAGATGGGGAAAATAGCGACAGGACTTGCAAAGCTGTGGCGCTTAAAGTCTAGGAAAAATTATTACAGAACAGTTAGTTAAAGCGTTGTCAAGGCAACAGCTGCCTCACAGTAACCGCCTGCCGTGCACCATCACCTCGCACAGGGTGAGGGCAGTGTGGACGCGCAGGTCCACCTGCACCGTCTGTCCAACACGGCCACAGCTGAAGCTCTTCACAGAGAAGGTTCCGGACTCGAAGTAGGAGGCGAAAACAGCGCCGTCCAGGCTGATTGTGAAGCTTCTGAGCCTTTCAGCGCAGCAGTCCTGCCGATTGTACAGGGCCACGCGGTCGATGTAGGCTCGCTGGGGCAGGCTGGCCCGCCACCAGTTGTTGCTGCGTTCGTTGGTGTGGGTGCAGGAGCCAGCATCATAGTTCTGGTTGGTGTTGCCGTCAGTGGCCCGGCTGCACACGGCTCCATTAGCCACATCGATCTGCTGGCAGCTGGAGAACCGCAGCCACTCGACGACTAAAAGCCACAATGGAAAAAAATTGTTTGAGAAAGAGGATTGCCGCCCTACAAAACCAGCAAGTCCTTCAGCTCTTGGACTCACCCGTCTCCTTCGCGTACAGGCCTTCAGGACATTTGGCTGCGTGACCGAACCAGCTGGCGTAGTAGAGCTCCCAGTCGATGAGGCCGCAGTCGCAGCAGCCGCTCCGCCCCATCAGCACGGCGGCGCACCAGGCGGAGCTGGCGCACAGCGGGGCGCACTCCAACACGCTGCGGGCCGCGATGCTGGAGTTGACGGCGGCGCTGGTCAGGGCGCTCGGAGCGCAGGCGGCGGGCCGCACGAAGGCCCTGCTGGCGGTCGCCAGTCCGGCGAAAGTGCCCGCTGCAGCAGCAGCCAGCAGCAGGAGAAGCGGGCGGGGCTTGCCTTCTTCTTTCATGTCCTTGTTGGGCAGCAAAAGTGAGGAAGCAGAGGATTTTGCAGCTGCTTTCGTCTTTCAAAATTTAGAGTGGGACTCAGCTCCTGGACGCCCTTGATTGGCTGTTAAAACTGCCTTATTTTGGACTTGACAGATGCTTGATTTAATCAGAGCAAAACTCAGAGGACTTCATAAAAACCTTTAAGAGCATGGAACCCCAACCAGCTGACCAACTCCACGGCTTCCCCAACAACCTGAACAACTCCACGGCTTCCCCCAACCACCTGACCAACTCCACGGCTTACCCTTACCACCTGACAAACTCCACGGCTTCCCCCAACCAGCTGACCAACTCCACGGCTTCCCCCAACCACCTGACCAACTCCACGGCTTCCCCCAACCACCTGACCAACTCCACGGCTTCCCCCAACCACCTGACCAACTCCACGGCTTACCCCAACCACCTGACAAACTCCACGGCTTCCCCCAACCACCTGACCAACTCCACGGCTTCCCCCAACCAGCTGACCAACTCCACGGCTTACCCCAACCACCTGACAAACTCCACGGCTTACCCCAACCACCTGACAAACTCCACGGCTTACCCCAACCACCTGACAAACTCCACGGCTTACCCCAACCACCTGACAAACTCCACGGCTTACCCCAACCACCTGACAAACTCTAGTCTCTGCTTGCCTGCTGAAGGTTTGTTTATCCGTGGTGAGTCGAATTAGCCAAGTATCCAAGTGTCCTCATTTTCTACCTGTGCACGCACAACCCAACTACATGACGTTCAATTATTCTGAATCTGAATTCTGATTCAGATCAGATCAGATCAGACGGAATCTGATTCAATTAGAAGACAAGTCGTCAAGCAAAATTTACCGCGAGAGTTAACTAAAAAGCAAGAATAGTTCCAAGCGCCGAGTTCGGATGAAACAGGGGAGAAAAATAGAAATAGTGGATAGGGGGACAGCGGAGAAGCAGAGTACACTAGTGCGAGCAAAATCTAATCAGCTTTTTCCTAGAAAAATGCATTATCAGTCTTGCACACTCATGGGTAGGCCGTGAACTGACTCAGGGTGTACAAGAAAAGTACTTTTGATTTCCTAGAAATTTCCAGGAAATGAAGCACATGACTCGCGTAAATAGGGTTTTCATTGGGCGACTTGTTGACCGCGCAGGGGTATAAATATTTTGCCAGGAGTTTTGGCGAGGCTAAACTCCGATCCCGGACAAAACTGCTTCCAACTGCTACAGAATCTGCTGTCTCATAGCGGTAAGTGAAATGCAGGCATGTGTGGCTTCTGACCCCAGCTGCCGCTCCTCATCATTCAATGCCGAATGCCACCCTCAGCTCCAGCTTGTCAGCTCCGCACGCGATGGACAAATCCGGCAGAGACAACAAGGCCAGCCAGTGCAACCCCAACAATTCCAACTACGGGGGCCACCAGCGCGGCTACGGCGGCACCGGGACCAAGGCCGACCTCAGTAACCATAGCAACCAGCTCAACCCGAACAACTCGCGCTACCAGGGCGGCGGCTCCGGGCAGGGCAGATCCGGACACCAGGGCTCGAAGAAATGAAAGAGCCATTGTGGAGATTGGATCGTGAAGCAGTAACAACAAAAACAGCAACTGTTTCGTAACAGTGGTTTGCTGTATTCATTGCAAAGACTCCGCTCATATCCTACCAAAGTAAATTCGGCCTCTTCGCTGACCATTGACTCTATCTGTTGACTGACTACTTTTAGTAGCGCTGCTGAGGTAGTAAATGATAGAACTGTTTGCTCGTCAGTATGTGTATTTATATGGAATAGATTGCAGCATTGTGTGACAGTGAGTGTGACAACGAGAGTAATGGTGAGTTACAACGAGTGACGGTGAGTATGAAAGTCATTGTGACGAGTAATGGTGAGTGGGACAGTGAGTGTGACAGTGAGTGTGACAGAGAAAGTGATTGTTAACGAGACCGGTGGATGAAAAAGCTAAGCAGTAGATTTGCCGCAAGATTTTCTACAAATAAACGCTCAATTTCAGCAGGCATCGCATCAATATGTTGTCGCCCTGTGCAACAGCCTGACAAAAACTTTGTCCACAATGTTTCTTCGTATGGAGCACAATAGTGGTGCCAAGACTTCATCTTATTTATTGTGGTAGAGAAGCACTCTTGACAGATAATAATAAAACAAAACTCAATATTATTTGCGACGCGTTTCGGCTAAAACTAGCCATCTTCAGGCACTATCGAACAAAATTTTTATTTCAACCAATTAAATACTGCGTAGACGACAAAATCAGGCATTGAAAATATATCAAAGGACTAAAAAAAAATCAATGTACATTATAACAAAGTTCAACAAATTGATGTGGAAAAAACAAGACAGAGAAAAGGAGAGAGAGAGAGAGAGAGAGAGAGAGAGAGAGAGAAAGAGAATGAGGCGTAAACGCCCCAAGAGCGCTCAAACTTAGAACACCAACAGCTGCCCGCTCGCACCTCCTCCCGATAGTTGGACATTGAGATTGGGTTTGTGAAATTTAATGTGCAAAGCTTCCAGAATGCTAAGTTTGTGCTCGTTTTTGCAGTTGTCTATGACCTTGAAATGGGAGGTTATGTCTGGCTCATCACAACAACCATGGCATTGCAACAAATGTTCATGAATCGGAGAGTTTCGCTGTCTATGTTCCTTGGCTCTCGTGAGTAGGTGTCGCTTGGTTTTACCAATATAGGTAATGCTCTGATCAACAGAGCAACGAAAACGATAGATGACACCTGCCTTGAGAGCACATGGAACACGAGACTTTAAACTCCCAACAAATTGACTGACTTTATGAGTACGAAACACAACATGAATCTTAGTCTTAAAGAATTTTTGCCAAGTTTTGCGAATTTGCCTCTTAAACAAAATCGAGGAGTTGCCCAAAAAAGGAAGAGTCATAATTGGTTCTCCTGGTTCTCTATCTGGCCGCTTAGGTTTAAGCTTATTTTCAATTTTTTCATTTAAGAAATTACCAATAACCTTCATGATGCAGTTGATGGGGTATCCATTGGCAGTGAGAATATTAGTAATGTTAGTAAACTCTTTGTGTAGCAACGACCAAGAGCTGCAAACAGTGTAGGCACGATGAAGCAGACAACGGATGACTCCCGTCTTCCATTCCCTGGGGCACATCGCCTGGAAATTCAGCATCAAGTTAGTGAAAGTGGGCTTGCGATACACTTCAGTCATAATAGCGTGGTCCTTCAAATGGATCTCGATGTCAAGGAACGGTAGTTTCTTTCCGCCGCATTCCACGGTGAATTTAATGTTAGGATGGGTGGCGTTTATTGTGTTGAAAAATTGCAGAAAGTCTTCCTCGTTATCAAAGATAGCGCATGTGTCGTCAACATACCGTTTGTAAAATTTTGGAGCACAGCTTTTTTCCATCCAGGTTTTCTCCCAATGCGACATGCAAACGTTAGCAAGAGTGGGAGCAAGAGGGCTGCCCATAGCACAGCCGTAAATTTGTTGGAAGTACTTATCACCAAATTGGAATATCCCAGACGTGGCAATAACCAACAGTTTCTTAAACACTTTCTCCGGGAATGGTGGAGCTGGGTTGTCTTTGAAGACCAAATTAGTAGCAATGTCGATCGCCAAGTTCAGCGGCACATTGGTGAATAGAGAGGTGACATCAAAGCTATACAATTGATCTTTACAAGATGGGTTGTAGTTGCTGATGGCTGTTATGAACTCCCTATTAGACCGCAAACTGAAATCCTGAGGGATGCATGGCTTGATAAGAGAGTCTAGGAATTTTGCCAGCTCATATTCAGCCGTGTTCAACATAGACACAATGGGTCTCAATGGTTTGTCTTCCTTATGGACCTTGCACGTGCCATAAAGTTGGCCCGGTTGACTCCCACACGGCATAATCTTCTTGTACATATGGTCACTTATGTGCGGTCTGACATAGGTTCTAATGTAATTCTGGATAGAGCGTTCAGATTTAAGAACAGGGTGTGACACGGTAACCATTTCGTCGGCAGGTCCTAAGTATTTAAATTTGGATTTGTCTTGAATTAAGTTGGTCATTTTGGTCTCATATTCAGCACTGTCAAGAATAGCAACGCCATAGCCCTTGTCAAAGCTCAAAACCTTGATTTGTTTGTTATTGCAGATGTCCTTAAGGGTTCTGTGGAACAACTTGTTCTGTTTATTATTGATGGACATGATAGCACGGGAGCAGAAGTGATCAGTGTCAGAGATAATTCTGTTCTTACAACCATCGGGAAGGAAGTGCGCATCACGGCTACCGGTATTACTAAGTGGTCGAGCACACTTACCAATGGCATTCTCTAACTCAGAAAGGAGGTGAAGCTTGTTGAGCTTGGAAGGAAGAATCGGGTGATTCAAACCAAATTGCAGACCATGTAGCTCATTTAGAGTTAGCTCATGCCGGGAAAGGTTGACAACAGCGCTCGGAATTGGAGAGGTGAACTGCTTTTCGATCCAGAGACTCTTCAGCTTATTGTGCAGTTTCGCCTTGGCATCGTCAGCTTGTTCCTTTGCCCTTTTTGAGACTAGATGACACAATGTGACGAAAGAAATCACACTCAGCCGAGAGCTCAGATGATCTTTGCGTGTCTGCAGTTGTTGGCGCAGCCGTCTCAACTTAACTTGGTTGACTCTGAGCTGTCGTTTCACTAAAGTAGTGTGCAGATCCGAGATGTTGTGAAAGGCCGGGGTACCTGGGGACTTGAATCTAACGAACTTCGGTGTGAGATTCAGTCTACAACCAGCACCACCTCCCTACAACCAGCACCACCTCCCTACAACCAGCACCACCTCTCTACAACCAGCAACACCTCTCTACAACCAGCAACACCTCTCTACAACCAGCAATACCTCTCTACAACCAGCACCACCTCTCTACAACCAGCACCACCTCTCTACAACCAGCACCACCTGGGCAACCACGCCAACCAGCTGAACCCGAACAACGAGCGCTTCCAGCCAGGCCAGCCGCATCTGCCGCCGCAGCAGCAGCCGCAGAAGAAGTGATGCTTTGAAAGTTTAGAACCAGGCATATCAGACCATGTGTATGATACTTTATACGTACATATATTTGTATAACTTTAATATAATATCATTCGTGCTAAAAATAGCCGAGTAAACATCGACAAAAAAAGAAAATATACGAGTAGAACAAAATCTCAGCAGACTTGAATAAAATCCTTTTGACAGTCTGTGAAAATTCATCGTTATGAAAAGCAGCAGATTTGTTTTGCACAGGCCTTGCTCCAACTACACTATCACACAGTGAAAACCGCCACCCACACCCGAAGCAAGGGTGGCACTTGTTTACGTCAAGCAGCTATTTACTTGGTTTTCGCACGTGACTCATCCACTCGGGCGAGAAGGAATTAAGGAAACAAAGGGCAGTTTAATGTCTAATAATATAAGGAGCTTTGTTACAACAATGATTATTTTTGTAAACAATAAATTTTTATTATATTTACAAATGTACACGAACCTGCAAATTTATACAAATGTACACAAAAATTCAAAGCTATACACAAATGTACACATGATTTGCTCAGTACCGAGTATGGCCGCCTCGGCTGAGTATCACAGCCCGGACACGCCGTGGCATACTGGCAACGAGGTTGTCCAGCTGCTGCTGAGGATTGGCCTGCCACTCCTCATTGAGCACGTCGAAGAGCTGATCGAGATTCGCTAGCGGCAACCCGTGCTGCACTCTCCGACCCAGGATGTCCCAGACGGGCTCAATGGGGTTTAAATCCGGAGAGCAGGAAGGCCAAGGTAGCACGGTGACGCCCAGGTCGTCCAGCATCTGTTGCGTCATCCAGCCGCGATGCGCCGGCGCATTGTGCAGCTGGAAGAGTGCAGGAGCCGGCAGGTCATCGGTGGCCGTGAAGAACTCGTGCAGCAGCTCTGAGAAGACCAGCATATTCACAGGACCCTGTAGCCGCACGAGCTCACTCCGGCCGCCTGTCCAGAAGGCGCCCCAGACGTGGATGGAGCCGCCTCCTGCATGGACGACCTGCTGCAGGAACCGCTCTTGCAGCCGCTCTCCCCGAAGCCTCCAGACGCAGCGCCGGCGATTGGCTGGACTGAGCATGAAGCGGGATTCGTCAGACCAGATGACGCGGCTCCACTGATGTCGCCAGTTGCAGTGCCGCATCGCCCAGGCCAGACGAGCCCGCTTGTGCTGCTCAGTCAGCAGTGGGACGCGGCACATTCTGAAGGAGCGCAGGTGATGCTCCTTCAGACGGCGCCGGACTGTCTCCATGGAGACAGCCTCTGCCCAGCCCACCCGGAGCTCGCGCAGGCTGCTTGTTGGGTGAAGTCGTGCCATTCTGAGGAGACGCCTGTCAGCGCGCAGAGTTGTCTTCTTGCGCTGTCCACTGCCAGGATGACGCTTCACATTGCCAGTCTCCTCAAACCGTCTGATCCAAAGCCGTACTGTTGACCGAGGAATATGCAAATCGCGTGCCACCTGTCTTGCATTATGACACACCAAGTAGGCACCAATGATTCTGGCTCGCTCAAATTTGGAGAGCATTGTCAATAATCTTCATGTGTATGCAGGGGTGCTTGCTCGGCATGAGCTCTAAATATATTTATCATCAGACGTTGAACTGCCCTTTGTTAGACCTTAATTCCTTCTCGCCCGAGTGGATAAGTCACGTGCGAAAACCAGTAAATACGAGGGTCACTCCGAAAGTCTTTAGAATGAAAGGGAAGGAATGAATATTTTTTCTCATCAGCTGTCAGCCATAGACCAATTTATTTGCCATGAATGCATGTTAAGTTTCGTTGCTATTCACTCAGCTAACTCTGAGTTATATTCGTTTAAAGCGAGCACCCCACGCCAAAAGTCATGGAGCTTGAAAATCGCGATTTTCGCGCTATGATTTATTATGACTTCAAGTGCAACCTAACACCGGCAGAATGTTTTTCTCGGCTTGCAACCGCCTTCCCCAACGAGGCTCCATCTCAAGCGACTGTTTACAACTGGTATCGCGAGTTTCGTTCGCAGCGCACCAGCCTGAGTGATGAAGATCGCAGCGGCCGACTCTCGACAGCTGTGACCCAGCACAACATCAATGAAGTTGAGCGACTGGTAAACAATAACCCGCACATAACCTACGACGAGTTACAGTCGCAACTGGGCATTGGATCGGGGCAGGTGTATTCAATCCTGCACGAACACCTCGGCCTGCGGAAGCTGTGCGCCCGATGGGTGCCTCATTCGCTGTCACTGGAGCAGAAACGGGCAAGGGTGGACTGGTGTGAGAAAATGCTGAAGGAATTCGACAGAGGAGCATCAAGAAAGATTTTTGACATCGTTAGTGGCGATGAGACTTGGGTATACCAGTATGACCCGGAGACAAAGCGTCAGTCCACAGTCTGGTGCTTTTCCGGTGATGACCATCCGACCAAGTTGCAGAGGCCCCGGAGTGTCGGAAAGAAGATGGTGGCCTCCTTCATCACCGTCTCCGGCCATCTGGTGTCGGTGCCCCTTGAGGACCATCACACGGTGACTGCAGCATGGTACACCAGCCACTGCCTTCCTCAAGTCATCAGCGCATGGTGCCAGAGGCGACCAAACACAGGAACCCAAGGCCTCCAGCTGCACCAGGACAACGCCAGCGCTCACACTGCAAGGCTGACTTCCGCGTTCCTGGAGCAAAATGGAATAAAACTGGTCTCTCACCCACCATACTCGCCTGACCTAGCCCCCTGCGACTTTTTCCTGTTTCCGGCAGTCAAGCAGCAGATTCGGGGCCAGCGATTTGAGACTCCAGGCGCAGCCTTGCAAGCCTACATGCATGCGATGGACACCCTGCCAAGTTCGGCCTTCTCACATGCTTTTGAGCAGTGGTTTCGCCGAATGGAGAAGTGCATCGTTGCTGGAGGGAGTTACTTTGAACAAGTTTAGAGTTTCGTTTTGTTATCTCGTTTATAACTGTTCCATTCTAAAAACTTTCGGAGTGACCCTCGTAGCTGCTTGACGTAAACAAGTGCGGCCTTGCTTCGGGTTTGGGTGGCGGTTTTCAGTGTGTGATAGTGTAGATTGTCGAGGCTCTTCAAGGACAATTTTTTATCTAATAAACAAACGAGTAAAATGACTGCTTGAGTAAATGAGTTGCATGTTAGAAAAGTATCCTGTAACTTTCCTTGCTCTAGTGGCGGCTTGGTAACTCAATGGTTAAATCGATGGCAACAGGAAATTCCATCAGAGCTAAATTAGGCTCCAGTAAGTACAGTGGGGCAAACCTCCCGTCCGAAAAGCTGCTTGAAGATCGGGTGAGAAAGGAAACGGGTCGGTTCGATGTACGCACGCTACGCCTCGTCCCATTGACTCCCCACTCTCTAACCCCCCAAGGTCTTCCCTGGCAGTTGAAACCAAGGGAATTTATATTTTTAGTAATTACGTTTGGTTCCATTTTGCCGTTTTGCATTATAAAAACGAGCACTGAGCCGGCCGAAGCAGGTAACTCCGACTCGGAAACTGAAGCCAACTTTCCAAGTTCATTGCAATTCCAAGTTTATTAAAATCCTATCGCTCAGGTAAGGCGCAAGGCAGAGTCGATCAGTTTATCAATCGAGCAATCAAACAGTCACCTGACCAATCGTACATCATTATTGTATTTACAGACAAAACTAGACATGGACAAAGCCGCCAGAGACAACAAGGCCAACCAGTGCAACCCCAACAATTCCAACTACAGGGGCCACCAGCCCGGCTACCAGGGCAATGGTGACAAGGCCGACCTAGACAACCACTCGAACCAGCTGAACCCGAACAACGAGCGCTACCAGGCTCCGAAAGGCCACGGGCAGCAGCCGAAAAAGTAGGAGCTCGGATGAGCGCCACAGAGCAGCTCCAGCAGCCATAGGCCCGTGTGCAATTTTTCCATCTAATGTGAAATGAAATAAAGCTGAGCTGAGCCAGTCTGTGGCAATGGCTGCTCCGCATTGCAGCGGATAAAAATGAAGAAAATTTTGATAGTCAGTCTGCTCTCCAGGCGTTCGTTATTTCATACTCGTACAATGATAAAAATTAAATTGCAATAAAAAATTAGACTTGCTTTCAATATTCCACATCGACTGCCTTAAAATTCCATGTTCATGAAATATGGAGAATCGGCCCTAGGTCGAATTGAGAATCGCAATGAACGATCTTTGGGAAAAGAATCGCGAATTAACTCCCTGAGAATCCCCTAAACTGTCCTCGAGAATCGTCCCTAAACTGTCCCTGATAATCATCCCTAAACCGTCCCTGAGAATCATACCTAAACTGTCCTCGAGAATCATACCTAATGTCCCTGAGAATCATACCTAAACTGTCCTCGAGAATCATACCTAATCTGTCCCTGAGAATCATACCTAAACTGTCCTCGAGAATCATACCTAATCTGTCCCTGAGAATCATACCTAAACTGTCCTCGAGAATCATACCTAATCTGTCCCTGAGAATCATACCTAAACTGTCCTCGAGAATCATACCTAATCTGTCCCTGAGAATCATACCTAATCTGTCCCCGAGAATCACTCCTAACCTGTCCCTGAGAATCATACCTAAACTGTCCCTGAGAATCATACCTAAACTGTCCCCGAGAATCATACCTAACCTGTCCCTGAGAATCACCCCTAAACTGTCCCTGATAATCATCCCTAAACCGTCACTGAGAATCATACCTCAACTGTCCCCGAGAATTACCCCTAACCTGTCCCGGAGAATCATCCCTAAACCGTCCCTGAGAATCATACCTAATCTGCCCGGAGAATCGCGAGCTAACTCGCTGAGAGTCGTCTCTAATTAGCCTGCAGGAGCTGTTCGCAAACTGGTTCCGAGAATCAGCCAAATTGTTTTGAATATTGAGAATCGACCCTAAACCAACTTGATAAACACACAAAAAGTTTATCCAGGCTCGTCACTCCAGTATACCGCCTAAACTTCAAAAGAAGTTTATATTGAGCTTCAGCTTTTCGAGAGGAAGCCTTGATGCCACTTAGCTTAAAAAAATATTTTTACAATAATTTTAAAACACTGCAATTAAAATTAAAAATATTCGCATGCTCGAACTGACAATAGAAATTGCAAGTCCGTCGACACTGCACTACTTTCAGTAGCAAGAAGGAGGTTTCTTCATAGTTTTGTTATCGCAGCCATGAAATGGGATGTCCGCTTTGCGTTACTTTTCCTTCAATTCCGCTCAAAAAAGACAGAACAGAGAAGACAAAAAGCCACACTGGGGCAATTATTTTATATCGATGATTTTGACGTTTTTAAGAAACACAATTAGCGTTAACAATGATTAATAATAAGTCGTGTATTAGGCTTGGGCCGCGCAATTTGCTAAGCCGGTGCTAAAAATGGGGGCAGGCGAGGCCAGTCCATAGCCAGACAGATGGCTGGGTTCGGTTAAATGGAGGGCCAGACAATAAATTGCTGCTTTATTTCTACGCCTTGCTTCTAGGAGGAGAGACTAAATTATTATTGGGGGCAATGCAGAAGAAAAGAAAAGTTTCACAACACAAGACAGACGGGTCGGCGGGTTTCGGATATAAAAACACGGGAACTGAACAGCAAAGTGTCAATTTAATAGGCTTTGAAATTTGCTTACTGCGGCTACAAAGACCTGACGAGTGTCCGAGCAATTGTGCGCGGGCATTGTGAGAGAGCTAGGATAAAGAGCGGGCAGGGGAGGGCCAGGAGGGGGGGGCGGGGCGGCTGGGCTGGCAAATGCAGCGCTGCGGGTGCTGGGGCGAGGGCGCGGGGCTTCAGTCCTCCATGGCGTCCTGCACCTCGTGCGGGTTGAGGATGCCCGGCACGGTGCACTGCTGGGCCAGCTTGGCCTCCTGGGCCCGCCGGATCTCATCCTGCTGCTCCTCCAGGTACAGGTCGCTGAGGTCCTCGCCGGTGAACTCGCGGATCTGCACCAGGAAGTCACGCAGATGCTCGCGGAACCGCTTCTGATCGGCGTTGAACGAGAAGCAGCCCTGGACGAAGACGGCGATCTGCGGCCGCTGCAGGTGCGGGTAGGCCTCGGACAGCAGGGCGCTGAGCGACTGCAGCACGAACTCGCTGTTGCTGACGCTGGCCTGCAGCTGCGTGTGCAGCCGGTCCCGCTCGCACAGGGAGAACATCAGGCACAGCACGGCGCTCACCTGCGGGAGAGGATCCAGTGTACGTCATACAGAAATAGAGAAGGCGGGGGGTCTCACATAGATTGACGGCAGCAGATGTGGGATCTCATGCAGATTGATGGCAGCAGGTGTGGGATCTGATACAGATTGATGGCAGCAGGTGTGGGATCTCATGAAGCTTGATGGCAGTAGGTGTGGAATCTCATGCAGATTGGTGGCAGTAGGTGTGGGATCTCATACAGATTAATGGCAGCAGGTGTGGGATCTCATGCAGATTAATGGCAGCAGGTGTGGGATCTCATACAGATTAATGGCAGCAGGTGTGGGATCTCATACAGATTAATGGCAGCAGGTGTGGGATCTCACATATATTGATGGTAGGAGGCGTGGGATCTCATACAGATTGATGGCAGCAGGTGTGGGATCTCATGAAGTTTGATGGCAGTAGGTGTGGGATCTCATGAAGCTTGATGGCAGTAGGTGTGGGATCTCATACAGATTGATGGCAGCAGGTGTGGGATCTCATACAGATTGATGGCAGTAGGTGTGGGATCTCATACAGATTAATGGCAGTAGGTGTGGGATCTCATACAGATTGATGGCAGCAGGTGTGGGATCTCATGCAGATTGATGATAGCAGGTGTGGGATCTCATGCAGGTTGATGATAGCAGGTGTGGGATCTCATGCAGGTCGATGGCAGCATGTGTGGTATCTCATACAGGTTAATGGCAGCGGGTGTGGGATCTCATGCAGATTGATGGCAGCAGGTGTGGGATCTCACACAGCCTCACCTGAGACAGCTGGCCGGCCTGCAGCGGGTCGGTGAGCACGGAGAACAGGTGCTGCAGGAGGCTCATGAAGAAGTTGGCGTGGAACTGGCCGGCGCTGGCGGGCTCCAGACAGTCGACCTTCTGCAGCAGGCGCAGCACGATGCTGAGGCCAGTCTCGCTGACGGAGCGGAGGCTGTGCCGCACGGCCCACAGTACGCTCTCCAGCACGATGCGCAGGCGATCGGTTGGCAGGCGGATGAGGGTGGTGAAGCAGCTCTGGGTGACGGCCTCCAGCAGGGTGAACAGGTTCAGCCGGTGCTCGGGGAACTCGTGCTGGTCCTGGCTGAGCATCTCCAGGGTGCACTCGAACACGGCGTCCAGCATCGGTGGCACGTGCTGGCTGGCCTGCTCGCCCAGCTTGCCGACTATGGTGGCCAGCAGGGCCAGCACCTCGGGCTCTCTGCGGGCAGCAGGCAGCACGGGCTGGTGAGTGGGCTAGCTTCATCTGGCGCGATTCATTGCGACAAATTTAAGGGTTTTTGGCGTTACCGGGGGTCAACTGGGGACAGATTGGTGGGGTTCCGGATTATGAGGCCGATGGGTCACCAAATAAGATTTAATATCAACTGAAGAGTAAGGACAGGAGGTTAAGGGGGTCACCTTAGGACAGGAGGTTGAGGGGGTCACCTTAGGACAGGAGGTTGAGGGGGTCACCTTAGGACAGGAGGTTAAGGGGGTCACCTTAGGACAGGAGGTTGAGGGGGTCACCTTAGGACAGGAGGTTGAGGGGGTCACCTTAGGACAGGAGGTTGAGGGGGTCACCTTAGGACAGGAGGTTGAGGGGGTCACCTTAGGACAGGAGGTTGAGGGGGTCACCTTAGGACAGGAGGTTGAGGGGGTCACCTTAGGACAGGAGGTTGAGGGGGTCACCTTAGGACAGGAGGTTGAGGTGGTCACCTTAGGACAGGAGGTTGAGGGGGTAACCTTAGGACAGGAGGTTAAGGGGGTCACCTTAGGACAGGAGGTTAAGGGGGTCACCTTAGGACAGGAGGTTAAGGGGGTCACCTTAGGACAGGAGGTTAAGGGGGTCACCTTAGGACAGGAGGTTAAGGGGGTCACCTTAGGACAGGAGGTTAAGGGGGTCACCTTAGGACAGGAGGTTAAGGGGGTCACCTTAGGACAGGAGGTTGAGGGGTCACCTTAGGACAGGTTGAGCTTGAGTACAAGAAGAGAAGGTGATCAAATGATGGGGGGTTAACTAAGGACAACGAGGTCTCTGGGTTCAAGATCATGAGGAGGGGCTCACCTGAGGACAAGAGGATTAAATAAGGAGAACAGTCTAAGAAGTGACACGAGGCTGAAAGGCTAAGCAGAGGAAAACAGCGGAGCGCATGCGGCTCACCTGGCTGAGGCGACGTTCCGCTGATAGTCGAGCAGCACGGCCTCGCACAGGGGCGGCACGAACTTGTCAGACACCAGGGCCGGGTCGTTGCTGCGGGCAACCCAGCAGTCGAGTAGGCGCAGAGTCTCCTTCTTGACGCCGCGCATCGCCCGGATTAGCGGCTGCTTAGCGACGAGCTCGCCGTGTGCGGCCACCGCCTTGCTGATGTCCTCGCTGAGCAGCTTGTAGAGGCTGAGCATGTCCATGAAGTTGCGGCCGAGCTGGCGCACGTACGGGTGGCCGAGGCTGCGGCAGGCG
This sequence comes from Macrostomum cliftonense, assembly GCA_950096795.1. Classification (NCBI taxonomy): domain Eukaryota; kingdom Metazoa; phylum Platyhelminthes; family Macrostomidae; genus Macrostomum; species Macrostomum cliftonense. The sequence goes on along the minus strand of CATNEM010000299.1, from coordinate 266,293 downwards.
CTGACGTTGGTGCGCAGCAGGATGGAGAGCTGGCGCACCGTGTCCGGCTCCTGCAGGCTCTCAACGTTCTGCGCGGCCATCTGGATGATGCCGTCCCACACCTGAGGAGGGGGAATCAAATCGTTTTTATGGTACCGAACGAGGTTTTAGTTGCCATGGAAACCAATCCAGTGTTGAAGAGAAAGCAAATTCAGAAAGAGCCAACAAAGGCAAACCTGGTTAGGCAGGCAGAAGAGCTGCTCGATCATGATGTCCTGCTGCTGCCTGTCGGGCTGGGCGCCGATCATCATGCCCAGGGCCTCGTAGAATGTGTGCACCTGGGACGGCTGCAGGTCGCAGATGATGGAGCTGAGGTTGCACAGAATCTCCTCAACGAAGGGGGTCACCTCGCCGGGCTGGAGTAGTACGAACTGGCGTCGGCACTTGTTGGCAATCTTGATGAACGTGTCGCAGGCCATGTCCTGGCGGGGAGCGGGTTTCGCTTCATGAGATCCGGCTGTGGCGGCTAAGCTGGCTTTCAAGGTCTCTTCATATCCCCAGTGATCTCTCTTAGGATAATGGGCGATCCCCTCTCGGGATAATGGGTGATTCTCTGTCGGGATAATGGGCGATTCCCTCTCGGATAATGGGCGATTCTCTCTCGGGATAATGGGCGATTCTCTCTCGGGATAATGGGCGATTCTCTCTCGGGATAATGGGCGATTCTCTCTCAGGATAATGGGCGATTCTCTCAGGATAATGGGCGATTCCCTCTCAGGATAATGGGCGATTCCCTCTCGGGATCATGTGCGATTTCCTTTAGGGATAATGGGCGATTCCCTCTCGGGATAATGGGCGATTCTCTCTAGGGATAATGGGCGATTCTCTCTAGGGATTATGGGCGATTCTCTCTCGGGATAATGGGTGATTCTCTCTCAGGATAATGGGCGATTCTCTCTCAGGATAATGGGCGATTCTCTATCGGGATAATGGGTGATTCTCTCTCGGCTCGGGATAACGGGCGATTCCGTGGCAAATTTTGGACGATTTTGTTTATAAACTGCCGCGGGAATCCAACACGGCGCCTCACCTGCACGCCTTCGTGCGTCTCGTGCATGAACTCAAACAGCTTGTTAACGACGGTTTTTAAGAAGCGCCAGTGGGCGCGCAGGAAGCGGGGATACTGGCCCACCACGTACATGATGTTGGCCGCCACGATCGCCTTGTTATCCTTGCCCTGCAACAGTTTATTATTGCAGATGAAAAATTGCGTTCAAACAGAGAGAAACATGGACGCGCTTAACACGGTACAAACTCGGAGCGCCGGCCTCACCTGCTTGTGCTCGCACAGGCCCAGCAGCTCCCGGATGACGATCACGATGAAGCGCCGCTCGCTGTCCTCGTTCATAGCGCCGGAAATGGAGCCGACCGCCCAGCACAGGGTGCTGAGGTTCTTCCACGACCACTCGGACCCGTCCACTTGGCGCATCAGCTTCTCCGTGATGACGCGCTCAGTCTCCTCCGGGTCGAGGTGGGTCAGGTACACCAGGGTCTCGCGCATGCTCTTGTACAGGGCCACGCTGTCCGTGTCCTTCATGAACTCGCGCACCACCTCGCCCTGCTCGTTCTCCACCACCAGCACCTCCTCGGGCTTGGCCATCCGGCTGATCATGATGCGGCGGAGGCTGGACAGCACCGGCCCGTACACCCGGTGCCTGTCCGGCCGGCCAACCTCAGGCAGGACGCCGGAGAAGGGGTTCTCCCTGTACAGCTCGGTGCACAGGCAGTTCCAGTACTCCAGACAGATCTTGAAGATCTCCACCTCGTCCACCTCGGAGATCAGCACCAGGTAGGTCAGCGCGTCCGAGAAGTGGCCCTGGGGTTGTGGGGGGGATTTAGCGGCCGGTTAACGTTTTATTTTTTTTGCGAAGGGGGATGCCGCTTAGGGACGGGTCGAAATAGCGCTGCTTCACGTCTAAAGCCATACCAGATTTCAGATCTAAAGCAGGCAACAATGCAAATGATCATAAATCATGATTCCTAATGTCAAAGCAATATGTATAGTTTTAAAACCAAGACATCATGTCCAAAACAAAGACTTTAAATTTAACTGGCCACGGTTTCATGGCAGGAACACATTTACAACCCAGCAAAACTGCTAACCAACCTGTACGGCAGGACTGGCCTCAACCAGAGACGCGTGCTCCTTCAAGAAGGTGCAGTAGAAGAGGCTGAGGTTCTGGATGAAGTTCTGCTCGTCATCGCGACCGTGCTGATAGGCTTCCCGGATGTTGGTATTAATTGGCAGCATCTCCTTGAGCCGCTCGGTGGTGAGGCAGAACAGCTGCACGAACTGGTCATTGTAATCGCTGGTCTGCACGCCGGCGATCTCGGTCAGACACTTGAGCGTCACGTTGCGGAACATGGGCACGTTGAGGAACTTGTGCACCAGGGTGGCGATCAGCTTGGTCTGGAACAGGTAGCCCAGCGGGATCCAGTGCGTGAACTTCAGCAGGGTCTCCAGCGTGGCAGCGACAAGCGGCGCGTTCTGCGACGTGTCCAGCACGTGCTGGCACAGCTGGAAGATCAGCGAGAACTCGGCGCACATGTTGTCCTTGAGGTGGCGAGCTTTCACCTGGGTGAGCTGGCCGGAGTTGAACTCGAAGACCTCCTCGCTGAGCAGCTTGAGAATGACCATGTTGTTCTGGCACAGCGACTCGTTCGACTTGCTGCTGCCGACAATGTCACTGATGAAGCTGGGCCAGTTCCGGGGCCACTCGTGCTTGAGAATCTGCACCAGGATCATGTTCAGCTTGCCCAGGTAGACGCGCTCGCTCTCCAGCATTTGCGGGTTGGAGGAGGTCTTAATCACCAAGCCCACGATGTAGCGCTTGATGCCTTCGCACTGCTCGCGCGGCAGCACCTTCCAGCGAGTCTTGATGAGGTTCTCCAGAATCTGCAGTGCGTAATACTTGCTCTGCTGGTTGCCGCTGTATTCCAAGATTGAGTCAACTCGAGTCCAAGCGTCCGGGTGCTCCTTGAGCGTGGTGAGCACCTGCTGGGCCATCTGCTGCTGCCTGCCGGTGCTGCTGTACATCAGGGTGACAACGGAGTCAAGCAGGTTGATGTCCAGCTTGTGGTTAAAATCTAGCAGTTTTGCCACTTTTTCTTCGGAGATTGCGTCCATAACTACTGGCGGCATTTGCAGGTGCCAGCATTCACTGAAAGTCACCAGCAGCTGACTGTACTGTTTGTGCTAACTAGAAATATTGGCATGAGAGCAAACCAATACTAAATTAAGCAGAAATTATTTATTTATTATTTACTAAATTAATTTAGTTACTCATTGTTGCCTTGAAAAATTCTAATGAAAATATTTTTCTAGGTTGCCAAAATAAATTGTAATCAAGAAATTCAACCAAGATTTTTATTTAGAATACTAAGTTACTCCATATGAGATACATAAAGGATTAAAAATATAGAAATTAGTCTATGACCCTCTAATCAAAAAATTCTATATAATGGATTAGTACTTGCTACTAAGTATGAGACATTACTAGCTAGTAGACTTATAGAAACTATAAAAGTCTATAAAATAAACTAAAAATATAAAAATTATAAAAGCAGGCCAAAACTGCTTTCTAAATAGTATTTTTCAGGCTTAACAATTTCAAATTAAACAATGTACTGTTCTTTTCTATTTCCAATAATTGCACTACTAATATCAAGACTATTTTTCAAGCATGCCTCTTCTTTCTAACTTCACTGCCATTGCTAATGATATTTTATCTGCTTTGCTAATGCTTTTTATATCAATATAATTTCCAATAAATGCCCTAATAAAATTATTTTATATAGCAAATACTAATAATAATCTTGGTAACATTTTAACAATGCAAAGCAATAAGTACTAATTTATAATCTAAAAGGCATACTATGGATCAGAAGGTAACAGCCTTTTAAGTGTAATATTTGCATATTGATCTGCAAATCAATCTGCAAATTCTTGTATTCCTTGAGCCTTAGCTCAAATGATTACAATCCTGGCTTGCAACATAGTAATTATTTGCATGCACAAAGATCTTTTTACTAAAGGGTTAAAACCTTATGCCTCTCTAGGCTATTTGAGTGTCTGAATTTATAGTAGTTACCTTCACAAAGATTTGTTTAAATTTACATGACAAAGTCATAATATTATGACTAGTATAATACTATTTCATATTGTGTTGAATGAAACTTTTAGAATAGTACTATATTATTTTGAATACATTTAAAGAAAGCCATATTAATACTATATTTCCAAATATGCAGCTAAACAAACATTCAAATAAGTCCAAAAGTCAATAATATAGTATTACCAATTATAAAAAAAAATAAAATAAAATAAAAAGGAAAATAATTAACTACTATATGAAAGTAAAGATAGAGTTTAAATTATAGTTATTATAAAAATATATTGGCTATTAAATAAAAAAGCATGATTTTTATGATTATCAAAATCAAACGATTTTATGATAGTTTAATAAAAATTTTCATGAATGAATTATTTAATTTTAGAGATACTAACTAAAATGCAGAATGGTACCAAATTATATGGATTGGGAATTTCCTTTAAAATTCTTCATTTCAAAAAGATCAAATTTCAGGCAGAGTTGTTTGCTTGATAAAAATTAAGTAGAAAAAACACAAAATCAACATTTAAGTTCTTAAAGTTATACCAATGCATTTTTGACTGCAATTGGTTATTGTTAGGGCAGCAGACCTATCAATGAATTACATAGAACCAGGTTATATATTGTTTAAAGAAAAGAAAACTGTAAAATGCAATATGCAAATAAATTTTGGTTAGGTCAACCAGAGAAAGAATAGACAAGTAAAGTTCAAAAAGGCTACCAACAGAGCTAAAATATATTGAGTTGATGGCTTGTACCCCCTATGGCTAGCTAATTGTTCAAATTTGGTTTTTGAAAAATAATATACATATAGCCTTAAGAATGTTTAATTTGTTTTCTTAGCTGCAGGAATCAATTACATTTTATATATATCTAAATAGTTTTCATTGTAGCAGGAGTTGTATATGAGAAGGTGCTCATTGATGGCAGAATTTCTAATGTTCTTTAATCCTTGTGTACAAAGGGTTAAGAAGCATTGCTCAAATTTTAACTTCTGATAAATAGTGATGAACTTATTTAATTCATTGATTTGATCTAAAAATTTTAAACTAAATAATCAATAAAGTATTTATAAATTATCCTATATTAAATAAAATAGGTTTGTGGAATGAGTTCTAGGAAATACACTATTGCGATAAAACCTATTTCTTTATTTTATTTGTCCCATACCACATTTAGTTGAATTTAACTGAAAATTCAATATTTTTATGTAAAAAATATAATTAGTTAGTTACAAAATAAAATTAATGTTATAAAAAATTATATAATTAATAATTTTGTATTTTATATATAACTTTAAAGGCTTAGATCAAAGGAGAAAAAATTATTTAGATCTTTAATTTTTTAATAAAAAAGTACACTATGTATCTTAACAATACTGTATCAATCTTTTGACCTATTCAAGTAGACTTGGTTTTCCCATGAAGAGAAAATTTATTGTAAGAATGTTTGCTACAAATATACAATATTGCCATAATGACCCTTTTTCTATATGGCAATTGTGAAAATGGAATTAAAAAATAAATATTACAAAATATAAAACTACATTATGTTGTGCTATTACTGTACACATTAACTAAATTGCAGACAATATGGTGTATACCTAAATAACAACATTTTGACAAATATTGTTGACAAAAAAATCATATGGAAAAAACATCAATTAAAAAAGTCAGTAGTTTCAATATAATAGGCATGCCATAGCTAGAAAAAATTGAAAAGGCTTTCTAATTCTTCAGTTCTGCAAAAGATAAACAATGTAGTAATAAATATTGATTATTTTTTGACTTAAATATAAATTTCAAATCATCAACTGAATTGAGGTAGCTACTGCCCTGCCTTGGATAGGTTGTTTGTAAATAACGGCAAAACAAAGCTATGTTTCCTTCTCATCTATTTAAAAGTCAAATTTTGACTAATTGGATGACTAGTTCTGTAGGGCTAGGAGTCTAGGACTTTGTCAAATATTTTAATAGTTATATTCCAACATAATTACATTAGAGCTTGTAAAGGCAATTCTTAGGAGACATTTAACGACTAGTGCTCTAGTTGAAACCAGTTTAGTTGGAAAACTCCGTAGCCTTCGTTACTTCGCAACGTTGGGATATTCTCAAGGTCAAATTTATTTTTAGATGACGGTATACAATTTATAAAAGGAAATAAAAAATTTATATTATTTAGCTATCTTTATTGAACATTAAAAACGTTTAATTATTCTTAAATACACTTTTTCAGCACTAATACTTTCTGTTTGTTATAAACGGATAAGTAGGAATCGGACGAGTCACATGACTTGACAAATTTCGTATCAGGGAAATACTAAGTGCTTAAAATAGACGCAGCTGGGTTACTAACTTAGGTTTTTTCCTTTGGCAAATTAGAAGAGCCAGATTTCACATAATGTTAGATAAGATTCTGGTTTTAGTCGCTTCTGTAAGACTGTATTATAGCCTGTAAAGTACATGCATTAGAGTTCTCTTAAATCTGTACGTCTTTAGGAATGCCGCAGTTCGAATTACAGAAGCGTAATTGCAAGCTTCTAATTATACTCTACTCACAATAGTGCATAATGCCCACTGATAAATCGCATCACATGAACTGGCACAACTGATATGGTACTGACAATCACCTACAGTAGCGAGCTGTTAGCTGCATCGACGTAGAATGCTTTAGTAAGGTCCTTGCGCTCTACTAAGTGCATATTTTGTCCGTTAAGTACACAATTATGCTGTAGTCTCTAAGTCAAAAAATTAACTTGATGGATAACACGTTCAAGATTTTAATTTTTTAATTTAATTATATGTAATTTTATATTTGTATTAGTCAATAAAAAGCGAGCGTTAAGACGATTGGTTGGTCGCTGTTAATAATTAAACAGCAGAAAGGAACAAACAATATAAATGTAGACAATACTGCAGGGCTGACGGGGCATCAGAACTGTATCTAACCGGAAAGCGGCTGAACTTAATCGGGTAGAAGCAGAAATCAGACAGTTAAGGGAAAAAAGAAACTGAGCAACACGCGGTGCTTCAAGAAAAAGCTAGCAAACAAATTAAAAACCATGCAGGGGGCCTACAAGGTCAGCTCAGCTCGCAAGCAACATCGAACACCCCCTGTATAACCCAGGTTCGATACTGAGTGCAGCGGGGCTGCCGAGAAGCGCCAAGAGAAACGCCATCAAAGCAAGGGAAGAAGGAGGCAGCGGGACAGGCGGAGCAAGGCAACAAGGCAACGGTAAACCGGACCGAGCAGCGCCACTTCGAAAACAACGGGAGGAGCAGAGAGGCAGGACACTGATGCGGCCGATCGCCCAAATGAAGATAAAACTAATGATAAAAAAGGATAAAAAACTCGGAGTAAATTAAGTATGAGCGAAAACTCTGACAAGCCAAAAAAATCTGCGACAGCTCAGGCAATTTCCACTCTGACAATCAAGCCTGATACCAAGGCCAGCAGTAGTTTTGATTAGGCGTCGTACTACTGAATACAGTGCCGAAAGTAGCATGAGGCATTTAGTGCGAACGTTTTTATGGCTTATCAAACAGAACTAAAAAAAGTCGCCTCATACTGCTCGCAGTAAAATCAAGTCGGTTTGTATTAAAAATAAAAACATAATAAAAAAAACCACACGCACACACTAGCGGCTCGATGCAATACAAGAAGAAAACTTCGAGGCAGCAAAAGCAACGATTCCGAACACAGGTGGTCCCTGTTAGATAATTTGCTAATCAGGTTTGGGGCGTGAGGTGCAAAATAAAATACTATAAAATTACGAGCGGTTCGATGACTAGAATTAAACCAACAAATAGTGCGCGCGGATTTGAGCGCAGATTGGAGTCCCGTTGAAATTCATGATGGGGAGAAATCAGCAGAGAATCCGGTCCCAAATAGTGAAACTGCCGGAGAACAAAGAAAAAAATCCGTGCGATTTTGATCTGAGCAAAAAAACGATAAAAAAACGGAGCAAAAAAAGCCCACAAACGCTACTTAGTCAGTAGTATCAGTAGAAAAAGTGCGACGCTGCAAGAGGAGAAAATCACGAAGGACGAATCGTTGCAATCGATGAGGAGTTTCGCTTGATGCAGACGGGCCGCCGAAAATTCGATCCGAACTCGAGAGATCCGTGGTAACAAGACAGGCGCACAGCAGCCAACCGCTAGGATAAAAAAATTTGTTAATAAACAAAGAAACTAAACGAGCAGAGAGAGGCAAGCAAGTTGAAAAAAACGAATGACGGCAGATGGGAAAAAGAAACTTTGCGGACTGAAACAACAGCAAAAAACCAGTAAGCGAAGGCAGCGCCACAGTGAGGAGCTGAGAGGCCCGACCTCTCACAGGTCAGTCTCGCCGTACAGCGTGGCCGAGAAGGTGGTGTAGTCCAGCGCGCCTGGCGGAGCGTCCGGCCCGCCGTAGGGCGACATTCGCTGGATGCAGTACTCCGCCTGGTCCGGCGGCAGCTCGCGGCGCAGCACCTCCGAGGTCACGTAGGGCTGCGGGCGGTTGGGGTTGTCGGGGCTTTGCGTGTGCGGCAGGCACAAAGGTGGTCAGATAGAATTGGGTCTGATCCGAAGCTGGTCAGGAGGGATGTGTTTTTTAGGGAGAAAAGTAAGGTGAGATGAGTCGAGTCAGGGCCAGGTGAGATGAGTCAGGGTCAGGTGAGATGAGTCAGGGCCAGGTGAGTCGAGTCAGGGTCAGGTGAGATGAGTCAGGGTCAGGTGAGATGAGTCAGGGCCAGGCGAGATGAGTCAGGGCCAGGTGAGATGAGTCAGGGCCAGGCGAGATGAGTCAGGGCCAGGTGAGATGAGTCAGGGTCAGGTGAGATGAGTCAGGGCCAGGCGAGATGAGTCAGGGCCAGGTGAGATGAGTCAGGGTCAGGTGAGATGAGTCAGGGCCAGGTGAGATGAGTCAGGGTCAGGTGAGATGAGTCAGGGCCAGGTGAGATGAGTCAGGGCCACGTGAGATGAGTCAGGGCCACGTGAGATGAGTCAGGGCCACGTGAGATGAGTCAGGGTCAGGTGAGATGAGTCAGGGCCAGGTGAGATGAGTCAGGGCCAGGTGAGATGAGTCAGGGCCAGGCGAGATGAGTCAGGGCCAGGCGAGATGAGTCAGGGCCAGGTGAGATGAGTCAGGGTCAGGTGAGATGAGTCAGGGTCAGGTGAGATGAGTCAGGGTCAGGTGAGATGAGTCAGGGCCAGGTGAGATTCAGAGCCAAAGGAGATGGGTCGGAGGACGCGGATCACGCAGAGGGCCGGTCACAGCGGCTCTCACCAGATCGCCAGCCAGGATGCGGAAGGACTGGATGATCTGGTCGGCGGTGTTCTGGTCCGTCTTCTCGCTGGTCATGAAGTCCACGAAGGCGTCGAAGCTGACCTGGCCGGTGCGGTTGGGGTCGACCAAGGCCACGATGCGCGCGAAGTCCTGCTCGCCCTGCCGGTCGTTGCGGATGTTGTAGCCGAGAGACACCAGGCAGGCCTTGAACTCGATCGGGTCGAGGCGCCGGGTTTTGCTCTTGTCGAAGTGGTTGAAGCACTTGCGGAACTCCGCCATCTCGTCGTTGGTGATGCCCTTGGAGTCTCTGTGTGGGCGGCGGGGGCGGCTGTCGCTATTTTGAACTAAACTAATGAGCGGCGGCAACAAGCGCAGTCAGCAAACCCACCTGGTGAGGATCTGGTTGGCCACTTCATTGAGCGCCTTGGCGATGGAGGTGTGCAGCTGCTCCCAGCCAACACGGATCGTCTCCATTGTGTAGGGCGAGTGCGGATTGTCGAAGATGAAGGCCTCCTGGATGCTCTGGTTGACCCGCTCCAATTCGTCGATGTTCGTCTGTGCAAGTGTCGGGGAGGAGTTGCTTGGTCAAAACAGTTGCTAAGTGGGATTTGATTGCTCCGCCTCTGAGTTCTACTTGTCGGGTTGTAGGATTTTGGGATAAAAAAGAAAGCCGATTTAAATCGGGAAATTTAGGAAACAAGAACTTATCTTCTTGGCAGTTATGGAGTGGAGGGTTTACGAAGAACTGTTGAGAAAGGTAAGGTAGAGCTGCTAGAATATTAATTTTGGGAATAAAAGTTTGGCCTTTGGGGGATATTGCATGAAGACCATTTGAAGAACTTGTTTTTCACATAAAATTTCATTTTTTTCAAATGCTTTCAAATGCCCCAACCTTGAATCCCTGGAGCTCGTCCTGGATGGCGTTGAGCCGGCGGTCCTGCTCCTCCAGACTGAGCTGGCGGCCGCTGGAGCAGATGCTGGACACGCCGTCAAGCCGCTGCTCAATCCACGGCCCGGTGACGTTGGCCAGTTCGGCGAACTGACGGCGCAGGCGCTCGTTCTGGTGCTGGCGGGAGACCTCCAGCTGCAGGCTCTGGTCGCGGGCGGGCACACGGGCGGAGACCTCGTCCCACTTCATGGCCAGCTCCTGCGGCAGGGAATTGTGAAAGGGCGTGCATCGGTGACCCCCAGAACTTAAAACACCGATGCGCCTGCACCGCACTACTAATATTAGCGTCAGTAGGGTTTTAAAAAATCAAGTATTTTTTCTCGTATTACACAAAAGCTCAGTTTCCGCTAATGAGGTGTCCGCAAATTTAATTTAAAAAAACATATTTTTTTCTAAAATAAAAAACCGACTTGAGAGTTAAATTTTTCTGCGTTACAGCTTCATTTTTATCTGCATAAAACGAGTAACGCCGGCAGATCCTAACTAACGAAGGCTCCAGACAGCCAAGGGACGCGAAGCTGACTACCTCACTTAGTAAGACAGGAAGAGAGAGAGAGGGCCGCCCCCCGTACACCCCAAAGCGCGTTCGGTGTCGCAGCAGAAAGTCGTGAAGCCCAGCCGGCCTCGATAGCAAAAATGCTTGACAAGCCGTGGTCGCAAACTTGAAGAATCCGGCTGGGAGACCCCAGAGAGAGGCACAGGCGGAACGGGTGGGCAGAGGCCCCGCACAGACAGGAGGACGAAGCGCCACCCCCCCCCCCCCCCAGCCTCCTTCCCAGGGTTCCGCCTGGCAGCAGAGAGCGATCGCTACAGAGAGGGCAGTCCAGGCCGGCACCCACCCACACACGGATTGATTTCCCTGACGGGCCGGCATTTCGCAAGGCCAGGCCAGGAGGATCGGGCCAGTTCGCAAATGGCACGGCCTGGGGATGCGGCAGGGCAGGCCAGCTGCAAGCCGGGAATGGCAGCGCTGGAACCATCACGAAGAGGATCAAGCGGTGGTCGCAGCGGGATAGACTCGCAGTTCAAGGAGGCGCGGAAGGGCTAAAATGCTGAAGGGCAGGACAGGCAAAAAGGGGGATGCAAAAGTGCAACTGAGAGGTGGGGAGGCATTGAAATACTTCTGCGAGATGTCAGCAGGCAGGCATGGGCAGGCATCATTCACTATCGCAGCAGCTGCAGTGCAGGGCGCAGAGATTCGACACAGCTGCAGACAGTAAAAGTGCGCCAATGTTCCGCGGCTTCCTCAGTTACGGATCATTTCCTTGTGCAAATATGAACCTTGTGCATGACCCAGCCAGACTATGACCCAATCTGCATCACTCAGCCAGACTATGACCCAATCTGCATGACCCAGCCAGACTATGACCCAATCTGCATCACTCAGCCAGACTATGACCCAATCTGCATGACCCAGCCAGACTATGACCCAATCTGCATCACTCAGCCAGACTATGACCAAATCTGCATCACTCAGCCAGACTATGACCCAATCTGCATGACCCAGCCAGACTATGACCCAATCTGCATGAGTCAGCCAGACTATGACCCAATCTGCATGACTCAGCCGGACTATGACCCAATCTGCATGACTCAGCCAGACTTTGACCCAATCAGCATCACTCAGCCAGACTATGACCCAATCTGCATCACTCAGCCAGACTATGACCCAATCTGCATGACTCAGCCGGACTATGACCCAATCTGCATGACTCAGCCGGACTATGACCCAATCTGCATGACTCAGCCAGACTTTGACCCAATCAGCATCACTCAGCCAGACTATGACCCAATCTGCATCACTCAGCCAGACTATGACCCAATCTGCATGACTCAGCCGGACTATGACCCAATCTGCATGACTCAGCCGGACTATGACCCAATCTGCATCACTCAGCCAGACTATGACCCAATCTGCATCACTCAGCCAGACTATGACCCAATCTGCATGACCCAGCCAGACTATGACCCAATCTGCATCACTCAGCCAGACTATGACCCAATCTGCATGACTCAGCCGGACTATGACCCAATCTGCATGACTCAGCCAGACTTTGACCCAATCAGCATCACTCAGCCAGACTATGACCCAATCTGCATCACTCAGCCAGACTATGACCCAATCTGCATGACTCAGCCAGACTATGACCCAATCTGCATGAGTCAGCCAGACTATGACCCAATCTGCATGACTCAGCCAGACTATGACCCAATCTGCATGACTCAGCCAGACTTTGACCCAATCAGCATCACTCAGCCAGACTATGACCCAATCTGCATCACTCAGCCAGACTATGACCCAATCTGCATGACTCAGCCGGACTATGACCCAATCTGCATGACTCAGCCGGACTATGACCCAATCTGCATGACTCAGCCAGACTTTGACCCAATCAGCATCACTCAGCCAGACTATGACCCAATCTGCATCACTCAGCCAGACTATGACCCAATCTGCATGACTCAGCCGGACTATGACCCAATCTGCATGACTCAGCCGGACTATGACCCAATCTGCATCACTCAGCCAGACTATGACCCAATCTGCATCACTCAGCCAGACTATGACCCAATCTGCATGACCCAGCCAGACTATGACCCAATCTGCATCACTCAGCCAGACTATGACCCAATCTGCATGACTCAGCCGGACTATGACCCAATCTGCATGACTCAGCCAGACTTTGACCCAATCAGCATCACTCAGCCAGACTATGACCCAATCTGCATCACTCAGCCAGACTATGACCCAATCTGCATGACTCAGCCGGACTATGACCCAATCTGCATGACTCAGCCGGACTATGACCCAATCTGCATGACTCAGCCAGACTATGACCCAATCAGCATCACTCAGCCAGACTATGACCCAATCAGCATCACTCAGCCGGACTATGACCCCAATCACCATGACTCAGCCAGACCATGACCCATCTGCATGACTCACCCTGGCGGTCAGACCGGTGTACGGATTGATGAGCGCGTCGCCGGAGAGGCCGTGGGCGGCGGCCAGGTCGCGCACCTCGGCGTCGATCTTGGCGATGGCGCGGTGCTCGGCCTCGGCGGCCGGCAGACTGGCCCGGAACTCCGAGTGCGCGGCCTGCAGCGAGTCGACCTCCTGCACCGAGTAAACGATGAAGAAGTCCATCAGGTCCTCGTTGGCGCCGTCCAGCCAGTTGTTGAAAGGGGCGGCCCGCTTGGCAAACTGCAGGTGCAGTTGGTCCAGCGACTCGAGCACGTGCTCGGCCTCGCGCAGCGCCCGCGACCTGCGAGGATGGACGGGAAATCAGAATTTGGGCCATCCCACACAGGTGCGCACAAGCGCCGCCGCCTCACCTGGTGGTGCTGAGGACGCCCAGGCGGTCCCAGGCTGCGCAGATGGCCTGGCACCGGTGGTTCACCGAGTCCAGGTCGTGGTAGCCCAGACTGTTCAGGTCCTCGGCGATCTTGCAGATCTGCTCCACGCGCTCCTGGTGGGCGCCCAGGTCAGCCTCGAATGCCACCTGCTTGTTCATCATGGCCTTGAGATCGTTCAGCTTGCAAGTCTTGAAGTCCTGCGACTGCTGCTGGGCCTCCTTGCCCTCCATCCAGGCCTCGTGGTTGCCGCATTTCAGCACGAACTTCTTGTACAGGTTCTCCAGCCTGCGGGCAAATCGTTTGAGCAGTCGTTCTGTAACTCCAAATGTCTCATTATTGATTGCCACTAGTGCTCACTGCTCACCCACCCCAGCTTCCATTCTCACCTGTGCACCCGCTGCTCACCCACCCCAAACCCCCATTCTCACCTGTGCACCCACTGCTCACCCACCCCACTTCCATTCTCACCTGTGCACCCGCTGCTCACCCACCCCAGCTTCCATTCTCACCTGCGTACCCGCTGCTCACCCACCCCAGCTTCCATTCTCACCTGTGCACCCGCTGCTCACCCACCCCAAACCTTATTCTCACCTGTGCACCCGCTGCTCACCCACCCCAGCTTCCATTCTTACCTGTGTACCCGCTGTTCACCCACCCCAAACCCCATTCTCACCTGTGCAGTCGCTGCATCTCGGCCAGCATCCACTCCTCGAAGCCTTTCTCAGCCTTCTCCAGTCCCTTCCAAGCGTTGGCGATGTCGGAGACGAGCTTGCCCTCGGTGGGCAGGTAGGCGGGCCGGTTGCTGAGGCGCAGGCGAGTCTGCAGGGTGTTGAAGGTGGTCTCCAGCAGGGCCTTCTCCTCCAGCTTGGGCGGCTTCTCGGCCCGGCGATAGTCTCGAAACTGGTTGAGGCGGTCGCGCACGCCGTCCAGGGTGTTGTCGGTGCTGCGGTCCTCCAGGATCGGCCGAGTCCGTTTGATCCACGCCAGCAGGTCGCTGGCCAGCCGCTCGTAGAGGTCCATGAGCTTCTCGTTCTCCTGGTTGACGCGGAGAACTTTGCAGATGCGGTTGGCGGCCGTCTCGGCCTTCTGGGCGCCAGAGAAGGCGTGGTAGTAGGCCGACACGTAGGTCATAACGGACCGCTCGTCCGGCTTCACGTTGTTCACCATGTCTGCGGCGGCAGCGGGGGCGAAAAAATGGGAAAATGACTCGGAGTGGGATAATTACTCGGAATGGGATAATGACTCGGAATGGGATAATGACTCGGAATGGGAAAATAACTCGGAATAGGATAATTACTCTGAATGGGATAATTACTCGGAATGGGATAATGACTCGGAATGGGAAAAAGTAGAATGCAAGACGGGGCTTTCAGGACAGTGAGAATCGCCCTTTTCTATATGCGCCTATAACTAAATTAAATATCCCCAGGCACTTCAGCAAAAATAGGGTACCTCCCCTTTTTGACCAAAAGTCACCAGATCCCATTCACTAGCCTAAATTTAATATGTCCCCATAGATTCGTATCTTTTCCCCAATGGGTCCTCTGGGACAGAGGAAAAACTGGGTCAGTCACAAAAACCTCGTAACATGCAAAAAAATCATAATCCATAATCCATTATTTTGTTTATCCTGGCGAGTTCAATGGACCTCACGCTATTATCTGGAGACATTAAACCTAAGCCTCATTCTAGCAACTTGAACACATTTAGGAATCAACACAGGGTACTCACCCCGAAAAAAAATTATAAATTTTCAATAAAAATGCTTCCAACTGTCTCTCCAGGATCTTACTATGTTAAGCCTCATCCCAATTACAAATCTAAGTACCAATGCAAGAAGGAATGTGAATTTTATATGAAAAAATATTGGCCTAATGTCCCACTAACTATTCCGAATCTTAATCAGGCAGTTAAGACTCACTGGCATTATTTGCATGGAGTAACTATTAAAGATTACGACAGCTATTACAACTTCGCTGAAATTATTAATCAGTTGTAATTTGTTTTTTTTTTATTTTTTCTCACATTCTTTCAATGATAATTGTCATTGCGAACTCTTCGCCGTTAAAATCAACAGCTTCTCCATCCTCGGTCTCAAACTGTAGCAATATTTCATTAATTTCTTTGTTACAGAGCACAACTCTTTTTACTGGATTAGGTTTTTCATGAATATTTAAACTGTTTACAATATTAAGTCACAAAACACAAGCCATGAAATAGCGTGCGACTAAATAGCGTGAGACTCCATTAGGCTAAACACTAGAATGTCGTTTTATTTAACCAGCCAATGAGCTGCGTGTGTGCCAGGGGAATATTCCCCCCACACACACGCACATACAAATAGATAGGAAAGCTACGGATTTTCCGCGCAACACACACAACACACACGCAGCATAAAACCAGCCAATGAGCTGCGAGTGTGAGTCAAGTTATGGTGTTCAGTTCACTAATTTTTCACAAATTCAGCGATGTCGTTGTGAATTTCTTCTTGTTCACGAGCGGCCTCATCAGCAGCCTCCCCAGCGGCAACAGTATCCTCATCAACAAACTCAACAAACTGCTCTTCGCACCAGTTTGATAGGCTCTTCTCTGTGCGCTTTCCATCATTGTCCGCCAGCTCAATAGTTTCATGTTGCATTCTTAGCTGATCCCCGAACCGATCGTCCTCCATCGCCAGGCTTGCAATTGTTTTCTTGAACCTGAGCAAGGTGCTCATGGTGTAGCCAGTGAACAGGAGACTCGGGTATTCTTTACATAGCTTATAGAAAGCTAGGTAATCGCGAAGCTTTCTTATGGTGATGGCAAATTCCAAAGCCAGGGACTCTTCTGTTTTGGAATTCCCGAAATGATTTATTATTCTTGCTTGCTCATATTGGGCCATTGCCTTGACAACGTTGAGATTGGCAATGCCCTTCTGCAATGCCTTCCAACGTTGAAGCAGTTCTTGCTGAGTCTCCTTAGCAAGGTCAAGGGCTAACATTTTAATGATTTCCAAACAATTTGTTTGGACTTTAACACCTTGATCTTCAATGGCCGACAATTTCAGGGCGAGATTCCGAAGAAATCGAGCCTCCTCTTGCCGCTCAGCATGCCCAACCGTTGTACCGCGTTCCTTGACATTTGCTTTGCAAAGTTTTTCAATTCCAGATTCAAACGATGCTACCTCTTCCTTCGTCCAATCGTTCATTAGCAATCCTTCAGTGGGGTCCTTCTTCTGGAGGTCCTTCAGGCCGACAATGATTTTTTTAATGCTTTTCAATTGCGATTGAGCCATTTTTTTTGTTTGAAAGTCTTGCTTAAACTAGAGCAGAGCAGAGTAGAGCCGATTCAGCAGAAATGATCGAAATTCATATTTGTTACACTTATGTACAAAATGGAGTGTGCAAATCAATAAAGTCTCTCTTTTTTCCCCTATTTTCCCATGCTCTTTCTTGTTTCTTTCCTGTCTCTTTCGGTCTCAGGCCGAGCGGTTGCGCGGGCTGTCTGTCTCTCCCTTGATCGATCTGGCCCAGTCCCTCGCGGGAACCTGTGCAATTTTTGAGCAAGGTACAATAATTGTACAATACAATACTGTACAATAATTGAGTTACTGCTTTGTTTCCTGCTTCTACTGCTCAGAAGAAAAAGGAAAGATTTTTCGTCTCTCTAGCCCAAGCTCTCTTTAGCCCAATCTCTTTGAGCAGTCGTCCCAATTCCCTGTACGGCGCGTGCAATACAAATCCCACTGATCTCTCTTCCCCTATGCACCCGCCAATCCCCAGCCCTAGCTTAGTCTTTCCAGCTATAACTCCTTTAACTAATTTCCTCGCCATACTCTCTCTCCAACCACTCGATGCCCCCATACTGTCTAGACTTCTAAGCATTTCCTTGTCCCATCGGTGTTTTTCATTTGGAAAGTCGCGGTACTTAATATCATGTTCCATACATACCTCATCAAGCTCATTTACAGGCTCATGACCCGGATTAGGCACATTGTTGGCATCTAATTGAATTTCAAGAGGGTTCAAAGGGCCGCAATACTTATATCCAGGGATTGTCCACCCTTTGCTTGGCTTCGGAAGCTTTTCAATTATTCCGTGAATGTCGGGCATTTTAATTTATTTTTTATTAAAAATTAAATTAAAAAATAATGACTGAGAACAAATTACAAGCAATCTATTACCGTGACAATGGTTATTTTATCGGAAATAATGCCGTCTCCAAATTAACAGAACTCAGTAAAGAACCAAAACAAATAGTAGAAAAATGGCTGTCTAAACAGGCTGTCTATCAAGTCTATTTCCCTCCTGTTAAATTTACAAGACCCCACTTCAACATCTATAAGCCTAATGAGGCGCACCAAGCTGATCTTCTGTTTCTCCCAAACGACTCTGGGTATAAGTACGCTCTCACTGTCATTGATTTAGCTTCGCGTTATAAAGAAGCAAGACCGCTGAAAACAAAGAAGTCAGAAGTTGTAGCAACTGCTTTTCAAGATATTTACGAAAATTCACCCTTAACCTTCCCCCAAACATTGATGACAGACCCGGGTAAAGAATTCATGGGTCGAGTTAAAACTCTAATGCAAAAAAATAATACAAAAATTCGTTACGGTAGAACCGAGCTTCACAGAGATCAAGCCTTCGTAGAAAGATTTAATCTAACTTTAGCCAAGCGACTATTTACTAAGCAGACAGCAGAGGAGCTCAAACTGAAGAGCGGACAATACTACACGAAATGGAAAGACCAACTCCCAGTAGTAATCAGTCAGCTTAACAATGAAGTTTCTCGCATGACAGGCCTAAAACCTTCAATTGCAATTAAACAAGACAAAGTTCAGCTTAAATCTCCCAATCCACAACAAAAAAAATATCCAAAGCTCCCAGGAGTTTATTCTCCGGAAATTCTCACAAATTATGAGTTTGTTCGATTCCTTTACCTGCCGGGAGAATTAGAAAAGGACACCAAGAGACGAGCAACTGACCCCTATTTCAGTTTAGATGTACATAAAATAGACAGACACTTTACAACAGCCACCGGTGACTACTATTTTCTGTCTCAAGTCTTTAATCCTAAATCCCCTACAAGATCATTTGCCAGAGCAGAACTTCTCGTCATTCCAAGTGACACAGAAATAAATTGAAAAATAAATTAAAAAATAAAAATGTACAAAAAATGATCGAAACCAGAACAGTTAATAAAATTAGCAAAATCATCGACTCCAAACAACCAGGTTTTGTAACTATTAAGGGTATGAAAGTGAAAGTCGATCCGTTACAGCAGCAAATCCATTGTAAAGATTGCAATAACCACACCCACAACCCCCGCAGCATTACAGATGAAAAGACAGGTGGAATTCTGCCCCTCGCTGCACTGATTCCAATCATTGCGGGTGCAGTTGGTGCAGCAGGTGGTGTAGCTGGAGGTGTTGCAACGGCTGTGAAAGCGGGCAATGACAGGGCTCACCAGTTAGAGATGCAGAAAATTGCCCAAGAAAAGGGAGTCACAATTAAAGCAGGTGAAGGCTGCCCCTTCGCTACTAATCCCTCGGTAACCGAAAGCATTTCAAAATCCGACATTATTAAAGCCATTATGACATTGCACAAAGCAGGATTTACAATGCTCCGGATGTGAAAAGATAAAAGCAGGGATCTGATCAGTAATACTCAAATTAATCAAAAGTTATTAGTCCAGAGAAGTTCAAGCAAAAGCTAAGGGTGACCACCCAAAAATTTTTTTTAAACTTATAGAAAAAAACATGCCGAAAGCAAATCCAGCAAAAGATTCTGTAAACTCTTATTTTTCTAAAGATTTTTCGCGAAGCCAAAATCTTTCATTTCAGGACAAAAGCAAATATCTTCAAGAACTCTGTAAGCAAAAGTTCAATACAGACCCAGGATACCTAGGCAGCTATGAGAAACAATTAGAAGTAATAAAGCAACTACAGTCATCAGATCAGTACACTCCAGTAAAAAACCCAGCAGCTGAACACCAACAGAAGAGCCGCAACCTAGTTAACAAGTACCAAACTCTCACAGGGCAAAATGTACCTAAATACCCACAGAATAAACAGGAACAGGATGACCTGGAAAGAACAATCCACCAAATTGAGTCAGATATGAACCAAGAAGACATTCAATTTGCAAAGAGAACTTTTACAGACCACTACATAGAGTACACCATTCCCGCCAAACACAACACAGCAACATCCACAACAACATCCAACACAACAACGACTCCTGACGTAAATGACTTCAGAGATGACATTCAATCAGTTATCAATCACACACTTAAAACTCGCAAAACCTTCAAGCTTCAGCTCTCGTTTTTATTGGAATTTTATATGCCTACGAAACCCACCGAACATCTTGAATATTACATGACCACTAAGGCTTCACCCTTTAGTCCAACCGATTCACCAGACCCTTTTCTACAAGAAGTTAGTAAAAAGATTGACGCCTTTACATCAAGAGGTTCTGGTTGGGTTGTTACTGGGATTCGAAAAGTTTCAGCTATGATTTTCAAATTCGATCCCCTTAAAGCTTCTTCTTACCTGGAACTACCAACAAAGCTCGCCAATAAAAAGGCATGTATCAACGTGAAGAACTATGACAACTGCTGCGCTTTATGGGCGGTTTTGTCAGCATTATTGTACGACAAGGATCGAGCCCATCCTGAAAGAACTTCACATTATAAGACGTACTTTGACGAGTATTTTACCAAGTGTATCAGCAAAGGAATATTATTTGAGAAAGGGGGTTTAGCAGTCTCTCAAATCCCCAAACTAGAGGAAGTGTTTAATAATAAAATCAGAATCACCGTATTCGAGTGGAATGAAAGCAAAGAGAAAGTTGAAATTGTTAGGAGTAGCAAGAATATTCTAGACGAAGACCCGACCCGACACCCAGCAGCCAGGCGCATAGAAGTCGATCTTCTCATAATTGGAAACTTACAGTCTGAGGCTCATTATGTTTGGATTAAAGATCTTTCTAGGCTTCTCCACAAGCAAATGACAAACCACAAAGAAGCCGTATCTATCTGCAGATTGTGTCTTAAGTATTATTGTGGTGGTAAAGAAAGTCGGGAGGCAAAACTCACAGAGCATGAACTCACCTGTGAGGACCATCCAACTAACTGCTCTCTTCCTTTCGGTAACCAGAAGTATTTACGGTTTAAAAATTATCACAAGATGGAGAAACTTCCCTTTATTGTATTTGCCGACTTTGAATGTTCAAATGTTAACGGCAAACACGTCCCAAATTCAGTAGCATACGTTTGCATTGGAAATCGGAAATATAATAATCATGGACATCTTGGAAATTCTGATGTCATCGAGTATAACCACTTCTTCGGGGAAGACTGTGTTAAACAGTTTATATTTAAAATGCTAGAGTTACGTAGAAAATTTAGCTCAATCCCACCTGTGCCAATCAATATGACCGAACAGGATGAGATCACTTTTCAATCAGCGACCCGTTGCTACATATGCAGAAAAGCATTTGAAGACAGTTTAAAGAATCCGAAAGTTAGAGACCATTCACACTTCGACGGCGGCTTCAGAGGTGCCGCACACAAAACCTGCAACCTAAAGCTAAAAAATAACATCCACGATTTAAATATTTTTCTACATAACGCTCGTTCATACGACCTGCACCTAATCGTTGAAAGAATAGGTGAAATAGAGGGCATTCACCTCGACTGCATAGCTGAGAACAAGGAAAAGTTTAAATGCCTCAACATAACAGAGGTGGGGGCGTCCGGGTCACTAAGTGGTTGTTCTGGTTTGGTTAAAATCAAGGATACTTATCTGTTCCTAGCAGCCAGTCTACGCGCATTAAGTAAAAATCTAACAGATGAGCAATGCACTTATACAAAAATCCTGGCACAAATATTAGCAAAACAAGATCCCGAATCTTTCAAGCTACTCAGAAAGAAAGGCTTCTACCCTTATGAGTATGTGACTGGGTCGCATATCTCGCACATCTTTGAAGGTGAACTTCCACCAAAAGAAAAGTTCTTCTCGCAGCTAAAAAACTCAGGAATTTCTGACAAAGACTATGAGCACGCACAAGCAGTCTACAAACATTTCAACTGCCAAAACTTTTTTCAATACCACATGATTTATCTTTACACTGATGTGTTTCTTTTGGCCGATGTGTTTCAAACCTTCAGAAACACCTGGTACACAGCATATGGTCTTGATCCCGCACATTATGTAAGTTTGCCTGCTACCAGCTGGGAATCTCTACTTAAAATGAAATGGGATGAAAACCCAGACTGGTATGTTGAACTTCTAACCGACATTGACATGTACAATTTTATAGACACAGCGAAAAGAGGCGGCATATCAATCTGCGTGAACAGATATGGAAAGGCGAACAATCCGTATCTCGAATCTTATGACCCAACGAAACCCACAAATTATATCGTTTATTTAGACGCCAACAATCTCTATGGTTGGGCAATGAGTCAAGACTTACCGGTGAGAGACTTCCAGTGGCTCCCCGTATCACAAATTCCTTTAGAGTATTCAGCATCAGCGTTTTCGATACCTGCGATTTACGAGGTTGACGTAGAAATTCCCTATGAACTCCATGATCATTTCTCTGACTTTGCGCCATTCCCGGAGAATATTAACTGCCCAAAGATTATCGAGCACCCAGATGGCTCATGGAACCTGTCTACAGAAAACGAACACACAGCTAAACTCACCCAAAACCTACACAACAAGACTCGCTACAAAATTCATTATAAGCTGCTACAGTACTTCATATCCTTAGGCTGTAGGGTCACACATGTACATAGGGCCCTCAAATTCACAGAAGAAGCGTGGATGAAACCCTACATAGAAAAGAACACCCAGTTCAGAGCCAAAGCAACCAACAACTTTGACAAGGATCTGTTCAAGCTGGCAAACAACTCTGTATACGGCAAGACTCTTGAAAATGAGCGCAACCGCACAAATCTAAAACTCGTCACCGTTCATGAGCGTGACATCATTCAGAGAAATATTTCTAAACCGACTTTTAAGGAACTTCACGTCTTCAACGATTACTTAGGGGCTGTTCTATTCTATAAGACAAAAGCAACACTCTGCAAACCTATATTTACAGGTGTCACTGTGCTTGATGAATCGAAGCGTCTTATGTACAGTTTCTTCTATGACATGAAACGACAATACGACACTCGTTTAAAACTTCTTTACACTGACACCGACTCTCTAATTCTAGACATTCAGACTAAGGACATCTATCAGGACATGCTTGAACAAAACCACCTCCCCCAAAACCCTTACGATTTGTCAGAGTATCCAGAATCATTTAAAACTTTGAAAGGGGATCAAGTGTTCGACCCATCCAATAAAAAAGTAATTGGTAAAATGAAAGATGTAGAGGCAGGTGATGTTATCTCCGAGTTCATTGGTTTGAGATCAAAATCGTATTTTGTTAAATGCAGTGAATCAGGAAAAGTAATTAAGAAGTCCAAGGGAATTCCAAAGCATGTAGTTAAGAAATCTCTGCATGAAGAAGCCTACAGAGATGCCCTGTTACATAATAAGAAAACTACACATGAGTTTGTAAAGCTTCAGTCGAAGAACCATAATATTTTTACCATAAACCAGAAAAAGATTGGCCTGTCAGGGGCAGATAATAAGAGGGTTGTCTTTCAAGACAATATTACGAGTCTTCCATTTGGACACTGGAGGTTAAAGTATAAGGTTTAAAAACGTAGGCTGAAGTGTAAGGTTTAAAAACGTAGGCTGAATTTAAAAAAAAATGACAAAAAATAATGACGACAAATATTTTTCTGGAACAGTTGGCAAAAGAACTAGAAATCCCAAACTTTAAAGGCGTCTTTATGAAGGATACATTACCTGAATCCGACCACCCACAAGAACCCAAAAAAGAATGTGGCATTGAAGAATGTGGCATCATGAACTTTGACACTGCCGAGAAACCAGGGTCTCACTGGGTTTGCTGGGTGATTGATCCAAACAGAAAGCATAAGTACTACTACTTTGATAGCTATGGGACGGCTGTTCCTGATGAGCTAAGGCAATATATACAAGCTCGGTCGCGAGCGACACTCGGGAACATAAAAATCTACCGCTCAGACTTTATTCTGCAGGGGCTTAGCAGTGATATTTGCGGAGAGCTGTGTATGACTGTTTTATATGCAATGACTAAGACTCAAAAAAGCTATAGCGAAATCATTTTAAGTTTAAATGTTTAGTTTTTTTTTGAAGCGTGTTTGATTGCATAGTTTTTGAAGACAGTTTCGATATCATTTCTCAATTGGCTCATGTCATCAATGCTATTCAGATGTACATGTTGCTCATTGAGCTGCTCATAAAGTTTTTGAATGCTTTGAAACTCATCCTCTGAAATGAACTTGTCTTCTATTGCTTTTGAAATATACCCGGTGACTGCCGACTGGATGCTTTTCTGTTTTGCTTGCATTTCCTGCAGATGCTTTAGCTTCTGGCGTCTGCTTCGAGTTAGAGCTCCTGTAACCGCTGAAATGAGACCACACGAGGCCCCAATAATTCCAAGTGGAACAGCGACTGGTGCGGTGATAATGGGAAGTGTAGAAACAGCAGCTGCAGATCCGCTTATAATTGACACTGACCCGAGAACCATATTAATATACTCGAAAGCTTGACACTGGCTGTTGAAGCGTTTCAGTTTTTTAGAGTTTTTCATAATGGCGGTTTCAATATCCATTCGCATTTTCTGAATCTCTACAAGTCGGAACTGTTGAGAGTTGCAGGTAAAAGTATTGATTGTAGGATAGAGATTTGGCGCACTAGGTGCTATAGGTGGGTCATACAGAGAATCATTTTCGGCCATTTTTTATAGGTAAAAAATTTTTTTTCTATTTTACGATCGGGCGTCTTCAATGTCAATGTCAGGGAGATTGTGCTGTCGTTCCAGGCGACTAATTCGTCTCAAAGTTTTCCCCCACTTGTTATAAATTCTATCCAGATAGCTTGTGTGCGTGGCAACATCTCTTTCTATCTTTTTTATTTTTGCAACATTTTGATTAATCGCTGTTCTTATAGTAATGTCTTTTGCATTGATTTCCGATCTGAGAGTTTGAGCTAGAGTCTCAACGATGGCGGTCAGCTTTGCTATTTTTGCCCGCAAGTCTTCAATGTTTATTTGATGATGGTGTGCTGACCGTTCCAATGGTTTTAAGCGGCCTTTAATTGGTCCGATCTCCGGGATTTTTTCGTCAACGTTAATGTAGCGCCTGTCAAGGAAAGCAAGCGAGTGTGCAGTGGAGCCACTAGTAGATTCACCAGCAAAGTTTATGGACATTTTTGTTTGTTTTTTTTAAAATTACGCTACTGTCCTTTTCTCTTTGTTAATCATCACGAACTGATAAGGTTTATTCCACTTTTCAAAGCATAGGTTAACAAATTCTTCCTGCGATACCTTTCGACCATCGTCCTTTCGATCAAATGGAGGCTTAGTAAAATGAGCTGGAGCAATCACCTCGTTACTTAACCTCTTCAGTCGGTCTTGCGGTATGGTTGGGAACAAGAGGATCAGATTGCAGTTCCCACGAATAGTTTTATTTGGCAACTCAAACCAGTTTTGGGTAATATAGATTACATTACAGTTGTTGTGTCGACCCCTGGTGAAATAGTTTTCAATTTGCTTCTGGGGCCCTGTCATGCAGTCATCAAAGACAATCAAGTGCTTCCTTCCCTTTTCCAGTTCATCAGGCTGAGGGAGAAGTTTAGTTTTAGGATCAATTTGCGGGTCCCCATATGTGAACACTTTAATGTCGTGCCACTTTTCATTATCTGGGATATGGTTAGCATATTCTCTGGCGACAATTTCTGGATCACTTGGCAGCTTGGATTGGTTATTAAAACACTGAATGATATGCTCCTTTTTTAGTTTGTTCTGTAGACCTGCAATCAACATCTTATACTCATCTTGGTACAGAGTGGGTGAGTAGATGTGCAGTGTGTCATAGTCAAGAAATCCTGGTCTCAGAAGCATGTTAAAGATTCTGAATGTCTTCCCTGAGCCTGATTCTCCAACAACAATACATCTGAAATGACCAGGAATTGCCTCGTTATGAGTAAATTTGATTTGGTTCCGAATCCAATGAGGGTTGAAATCATTTGAAAAATCCATTTTAAAAATAAAAATTAAAATAAAAAAAAACAACATGAATTTCGCTGGCGTCGTAAATCAACCTTCCAATACTTACAAGCTGTCGTTCCTAGATTCTAGGTACATCAACACAGACGAAATCACAAGACAAGACATTTCGCAAAACGCAAAACTCAGTGACCTATCAAAACGTATACAAGCCCTAGAATCGGAGAATTCTGCATTGAAATCAAGGGTCACTACGCTAGAATCGGAGATAAATCTCCTGGAAATAAGGACAAATACCCTGGAACCGCAGACAAATGCCCTAGAATCAAAGGCGATTGTCTTGGAACGCCGCCTGGCAAATCGCCTTGAGTTCACGGCCGCGGACCGTAAAGGCATCGCCGACGCGGCAGTAGAAAGCAACTGTGTAAAAATACATTCGGCCTTTATATTTTCTGCACTTATGGACGCAATATCGGCACTACAGATAAAGACATATGGTCATGAAAAACAATCCTGGTCAACTTTATTACACGAAATAAAAAATTTGAAAAGAGGCAACCGCGGCAGGCCGTCTTGTGATTCGAACGCAAACCTTCCCAAATTTACTTTAACAACGTTAGTGTCTCTGGCACTGGGTCCATAACCGGTGCGTGTGTGTGTGTGTGTGGTTTTTTTACTTATATATGTCTTTTTGCAAGACGTCTTGTACCCCCACATGTCTTGTACCCCAAGAAAGCACCTTAGTCGTATTTAAAACCGCTGCCTTTTTTAAGATCGGCTCTCATCTTAGCATAAACAGATGGATCAATGCTATCAGCGCTTGGTGCCAATGAATTTGACGCCAATGAATTTGGTGCGAGTGGTTGACCGTCATTTATAGTGTCCTTGATCTTCTTCGCAGCTGTGACTACACTTCCCATCGCCTGGCCCCCGACCTCGGCAGCATTTTTAATATTTTCCTTGTTCTCACTGATGACTTTGAAAATCTTTGCCCCCTGGGCGATCAAATCAGCAATACCGTTACCCGATCGCTCTTTTCTTGGATAATGACCTGCTGGAAAAAGTCCAGATCCTCTTTTAATGAGCTTTAATTCGTTCTCATCGTAGTATTTAGGGACGTCTTTTTCGAAGATTAGTGGCATTTTTTATGTGAAAAAAAATTATTTTTTATTGAACCTTGAAAGTAAAAGTTCTCTTGCTCTTTTATCGATGTACTTCTTTTCTAGCATTTTATCAAGAATATGAACAAACTCTTTTCTATTCTCATCCTTTAAACCTGTCTTTGCTGCTCCTAGGAGAACGACTAGTCGCTTGTAGACTTCAGGCATCCCTGTGCCGGTACTTGCAGCTGATGTATCTGGTGATGTCTCTGGTGATGTCTCTGGTGATGTTTCTGGTGATCTAATGTCTTGCCTTGGTGTGAAAACTCTGTTTGAAATTCGCTGCATTCTATCTGGTGAGAATTGTTCTAGATGCCTCCATACTTGTGGATTTGCCGTTTTGTAATTAGCTACTTGAGTTGGATCTGCTGTCTCAAGTTGAGAGAGTACATCTTCTTCTGTTAATTTTTTAGGGCTTTGTTGCTGCTGAGGCATCTCTTGTTGCTGAGGGATCTCTTGTTGCTGAGAGAGTTGTTTTTGCTGTTCCTGGTAATTTATGACTTCTAGCTGATCTGGCAGGTCAAACCATTGTTTAAAGTGCTTATACTTTCTAAAGCTGTTCAGGTCGACCCCATTGTCATGTAAAAATTTGAGTATATCAGGGACTTTAAGGATGTCTATGTCTCTTTGTAAAGCAAAAGTCACCAGATCTTTATAATTTTTTAGCTGTTTCGCAGAAATAGTTTCTTGATTTTTAGTCATGAAGTTGAGCAATACTTGGGTGAAAGCAACTTTCTTTGAGGCGTTTTCTCCTTCCCCGGCCGCGCCTTCTTTGATGACTCCAATACTTTCTTTCGTTATCTCAAGATGATAATCCACAGGATCAGTAAAAATATTTTTACGCCAGACACTAACACCAAAGACGCGTTTGCCTTCATATTCTACTGGCCCAAAGAAGTTATCTGTTACTTTCAATTTTTGCTGAGATGCTTGAGGAGACGTTTCGCCAGATGGAATTTTATTCAGCGTATTCTGAAACTGGCTCTCTTGAATCTCATCAACAGCTTCCTTAACTGTTTCAATGGATTTCTTTGCTTCGGTGTAACCTGGTTTGTGAAACTCAGTGGCGGCTTGGATAAACTCATTGTAGGACTGCTGCTCTTTGTTAATTAACCCAGTGACTCGT
This sequence comes from Macrostomum cliftonense, assembly GCA_950096795.1. Classification (NCBI taxonomy): domain Eukaryota; kingdom Metazoa; phylum Platyhelminthes; family Macrostomidae; genus Macrostomum; species Macrostomum cliftonense. The sequence goes on along the minus strand of CATNEM010000299.1, from coordinate 238,184 downwards.
TTTTCAGCTTCTGCGAGCTTCTCTAAGTCAGAGATGTAATGAGAATTTTTTCGTTTCATTTTTTAATTTTAATTTTTAAACTAAAAAAATGAACGATCCTCTGACGCCAGTTTTCTATAAAATCAACAAGCCTATCTTGAGTGATGACAGCACAATCAAAGCGACTCAAGTAAGAGTCCCCAGTCATGAAAATCAGAATGAAACTAATTTGGGCTCTGGTCAAACGCTAACATTCACTTACACTGGGTGTTCATCTCTGGTCAGCGTTCACAGTCTAAGGAGCGGGTTTTACATGACATTCCAATACAAGACTAAAGGTGGTAAAAATGCTGATGGTGCTAATACTGACAAGCATGACGCTGATGTCACGCTAATCAGCAACTTCTGGGCCTACATGTTTAAGGAGTTTAGCGTGTCGAACGGGAGTACAGAGCTGGAGAGAATTGCCAACTTTGGTGTAGTGTATGACACTCATTGTCTCATTGAAAACCCAGATTTTATTCAACTTGGTAGCGGCGCTGGCTTCATCCCTAATGAGGAGAAAGGAGACGTAAATGATTCAGGTTATACAAAGAGAAAGGGGATATATAACTATGCATTGACGGGTGCTGATAATGGCGCAAAGAATTCTCAGTATAGACATGTAGATATATTTGTACCTTTGAGATTCATGAGCGGGTTCTGCAATACTTTTAATCGCCTGACCAGCAACTTTAGCTACACGTTTAGGCTTACCAGGGACGATCGCAACAGGAGTGTTTGGACAGGAGCTGCGCATACTAGTATGGAAGTTAAGCTAGCGGGAGTTGAGCTGTACTTGGAAATCATTGAACCAAAGACAGCACTGAAAGCTGAATATTTGAAGGCTATTGAAAAAGACATTGATGTTGCTTACACAGCTTACATGTGCAGGGATGAACGCAATGAAAGAAGGCAACAGATTTGTATTAAGGAGGGTTCTTGCAGCAACCCAAGGTACATTATTGTCAGTTTGAGAGATTCATCAACTATAAGTCGTTATGAACATGGAAATGTGCGAACAATTCAGCATGAAATCAGTGATAATCTTTACCCGCCAATGCCACAGAATGGAGAGTTTGCAACAAACAAAATTAGTAAATTTTACTGCGAGCTGGTTGACTTAGCCGTAAAGGAGAACAACGGAATCGCCATTACGGCATGGCAGTACAAGACTCTTTTCCCCATTTTCGGTGCAGACGTGTCGGCCAGGCAAATGCCTACTGACAACAGTCCGGTGAATATTGTGACCAATATCGACAGAAGTGGGACAGAACGAGATGCCCCCGTTGACCTTTTTATCATCTATGCATTTGAGAGGAAAATTAAGCTGAACATGATTAATAATTCTTCGAGTAAGGTTTAAAATAATTTTTTTGTAAAAAAAATGGAAGCGATTGCTGAAAGACTAAACAATATCGTGTCGCATTCGAAGGAAAGTATCCCAATTACAATAACTGGTCGACTTACAGATTCAAGTGGAACTTTTATTGAAAAACTTGAGCAACCCATTCGTCTGGACCCAGAGGCAAACTACCATGTTTATCTCAATGACTTTACTGGCTGGTCAAATGTCCCCAACGTGACAGAAAAGAATAACATGTTTTATTACAAATGGAAACAAATTGGAGGCGAAGTGAAAGAATTTCCGGTTAAATTCCCTGTGAGCACACAGAGCGTGGACACTTATAACTACTTTCTGGAGAACGTTTTTACCAAAAGGGGGCATTTTGAAACTCCTGATGCTAGCAAACCCGAGAATAAACTATTTCCTGTTAAATTGTCCTATGATCTCACTGTAATGAGAGTGGTCATGCAAGTTCATAAAGACGCAGAGGTAGAGTTTAAAGATGGCACTTGGTATCGGGAGTTGGGATTTGAAAAGAAAGTTTACAAGGCTGAAACCGCAGCACCACCCGCAACTCCTTCGCCGGGGGCAGTTATGTTGAGCCGCCAGCCAGCACGCGGTTTATTTATGGCAGAAAATATCGCAGACATTGTTAAAAGTTTGAACATTTTGATCCGAAGCAATCTCAGTCTGGACTGGGTCTTCAAGGGAAAGCGAACAAATATTTTGTACAATATTTCTAACTCTGTTGCTGGTGGACAGATGATTGTTGAGAAACCTAATCCAGTAAAAAGAGTTGTGCTCTGTAACAAAGAAATTAATGAAATATTGCTACAGTTTGAGACCGAGGATGGAGAAGCTGTTGATTTTAACGGCGAAGAGTTCGCAATGACAATTATCATTGAAAGAATGTGAGAAAAAATAAAAAAAAAAACAAATTACAACTGATTAATAATTTCAGCGAAGTTGTAATAGCTGTCGTAATCTTTAATAGTTACTCCATGCAAATAATGCCAGTGAGTCTTAACTGCCTGATTAAGATTCGGAATAGTTAGTGGGACATTAGGCCAATATTTTTTCATATAAAATTCACATTCCTTCTTGCATTGGTACTTAGATTTGTAATTGGGATGAGGCTTAACATAGTAAGATCCTGGAGAGACAGTTGGAAGCATTTTTATTGAAAATTTATAATTTTTTTTCGGGGTGAGTACCCTGTGTTGATTCCTAAATGTGTTCAAGTTGCTAGAATGAGGCTTAGGTTTAATGTCTCCAGATAATAGCGTGAGGTCCATTGAACTCGCCAGGATAAACAAAATAATGGATTATGGATTATGATTTTTTTGCATGTTACGAGGTTTTTGTGACTGACCCAGTTTTTCCTCTGTCCCAGAGGACCCATTGGGGAAAAGATACGAATCTATGGGGACATATTAAATTTAGGCTAGTGAATGGGATCTGGTGACTTTTGGTCAAAAAGGGGAGGTACCCTATTTTTGCTGAAGTGCCTGGGGATATTTAATTTAGTTATAGGCGCATATAGAAAAGGGCGATTCTCACTGTCCTGAAAGCCCCGTCTTGCATTCTACTGGAAAATGACTCGGAATGGGATAATTACTCGGAATGGGATAATTACTCGGAATGGGATAATTACTCTCAATGGGATAATTACTCGGAATGGGATAATTACTCGGAATGGGATAATGACTTGGAATGGGATAATTACTCTCAATGGGATAATTACTCGGAATGGGAAAATGACTCGGAATAGGATAATTACTCGGAATGGGATAATTACTCGGAATGGGATAATTACTCGGAATGGGATAATTACTCGGAATGGGATAATTACTCTCAATGGGATAATTACTCGGAATAGGATAATTACTCGGAATGGGATAATTACTCGGAATGGGATAATTACTCGGAATGGGAAAATTACTCGGAATGGGAAAATGACTCGGAATGGGATAATTACTCGGAATGGGATAATTAATCGGAATGGGATAATTACTCGGAATGGGATAATTACTCGGAATGGGATAATTACTCGGAATGGGATAATGACTCGGAATGGGATAATTACTCGGAATGGGAAAATAACTCGGAATAGGATAATTACTCGGAATGGGATAATTACTCTGAATGGGATAATTACTCGGAATGGGAAAATGACTCGGAATGGGAAAATGACTCGGAATGGGATAATTACTCGGAATGGGATAATTACTCGGAATGGGATAATTACTCGGAATGGGATAATTACTCGGAATGGGATAATTACTCGGAATGGGATAATTACTCGGAATGGGATAATTACTCGGAATGGGATAATTACTCGGAATGGGATAATTACTCGGAATGGGATAATTACTCAGAATGGGATAATTACTCGGAATCGGATAATTACTCGGAATCGGATAATTACTCGGAATGGGATAATTACTCGGAATGGGAAAATAACTCGGAATGGGATAATTACTTAGAATGGGATAATTACTCGGAATGGGATAATTACTCGGAATGGGATAATTACTCGGAATGGGATAATTACTCGGACTGGGATAATTACTCGGAATGGGATAATTACTCGGAATGGGAAAATGACTCGGAATGGGATAATGACTTGGAATGGGAAAATGACTCGGAATGGGATAATTACTCGGAATGGGATAATTACTCGGAATGGGAAAATGACTCGGAATGGGATAATTACTCGAAATGGGATAATTACTCGGAATGGGATAATAACTCGGAATGGGAAAATTACTCGGAATGGGATAATTACTCGGAATGGGAAAATGACTCGGAATGGGATAATGACTCGGAATGGGATAATTACTCTGAATGGGATAATGACTCGATATGGGATAATTACTCGGAATGGGAAAATAACTCGGAATAGGATAATTACTCGGAATGGGATAATTACTCGGAATAGGATAATTACTCGGAATGGGATAATTACTCGGAATGGGAAAATGACTCGGAATGGGATAATGACTCGGAATGGGATAATTACTCGGAATGGGATAATTACTCGGAATGGGATAATTACTCGGAATGGGATAATTACTCGGAATGGGATAATGACTTGGAATGGGATAATGACTCGGAATGGGATAATGACTCGGAATGGGATAATGACTCGGAATGGGATAATTACTCGGAATGGGATAATGACTTGGAATGGGATAATTACTCTCAATGGGATAATTACTCGGAATGGGATAATGACTTGGAATGGGATAATTACTCTCAATGGGATAATTACTCGGAATGGGAAAATGACCCGGAATAGGATAATTACTCGGAATGGGATAATGACTCGGAATGGGATAATTACTCGGAATGGGATAATGACTCGGAATGGGATAATTACTCGGAATGGGATAATTACTCGGAATGGGATAATTACTCGGAATGGGATAATGACTTGGAATGGGATAATTACTCGGAATGGGAAAATGACTCGGAATAGGATAATTACTCGGAATGGGATAATTACTCGGAATGGGATAATTACTCGGAATGGGATAATTACTCGGAATGGGATAATTACTCGGAATGGGATAATTACTCGGAATGGGATAATTACTCGGAATGGGATAATGACTTGGAATGGGATGATTACTCGAAATAGGAAAATGACTCGGAATGGGATAATTACTCGGAATGGGATAATTACTCGGAATGGGAAAATGACTCGGAATGGGATAATGACTTGGAATGGGATAATTACTCTAAATGGGATAATTACTCGGAATGGGATAATTACTCGGAATGGGATAATTACTCGGAATGGGATAATTACTCAGAATGGGAAAATGACTCGGAATGGGATAATTACTCGGAATGGGATAATGACTCGGAATGGGATAATGACTCGGAATGGGATAATTACTCGGAATGGGATAATTACTCGGAATGGGATAATTACTCGGAATAGGATAATTACTCGGAATGGGATAATGACTTGGAATGGGATAAAGACTCGGAATGGGATAATTACTCGGAATGGGATAATGACTCGGAATGGGATAATGACTCGGAATGGGATAATGACTCGGAATGGGATAATTACTCGGAATGGGATAATTACTCGGAATGGGATAATTACTCGGAATGGGAAAATGACTCGGAATGGGATAATTACTCGGAATGGGAAAATGACTCGGAATGGGATAATTACTCGAAATGGGATAATTACTCGGAATGGGATAATAACTCGGAATGGGAAAATTACTCGGAATGGGATAATTACTCGGAATGGGAAAATGACTCGGAATGGGATAATGACTCGGAATGGGATAATTACTCTGAATGGGATAATGACTCGAAATGGGATAATTACTCGGAATGGGAAAATAACTCGGAATAGGATAATTACTCGGAATGGGATAATTACTCGGAATAGGATAATTACTCGGAATGGGATAATTACTCGGAATGGGAAAATGACTCGGAATGGGATAATGACTCGGAATGGGATAATTACTCGGAATGGGATAATTACTCGGAATGGGATAATTACTCGGAATGGGATAATTACTCGGAATGGGATAATGACTTGGAATGGGATAATGACTCGGAATGGGATAATGACTCGGAATGGGATAATGACTCGGAATGGGATAATTACTCGGAATGGGATAATGACTTGGAATGGGATAATTACTCTCAATGGGATAATTACTCGGAATGGGATAATGACTTGGAATGGGATAATTACTCTCAATGGGATAATTACTCGGAATGGGAAAATGACCCGGAATAGGATAATTACTCGGAATGGGATAATTACTCGGAATGGGATAATTACTCGGAATGGGATAATTACTCGGAATGGGATAATTACTCGGAATGGGATAATTACTCGGAATGGGATAATGACTTGGAATGGGATAATTACTCGGAATGGGAAAATGACTCGGAATAGGATAATTACTCGGAATGGGATAATTACTCGGAATTAATCGGAATGGGATAATTACTCGGAATGGGATAATTACTCGGAATGGGATAATTACTCGGAATGGGATAATGACTTGGAATGGGATGATTACTCGGAATAGGAAAATGACTCGGAATGGGATAATTACTCGGAATGGGATAATTACTCGGAATGGGAAAATGACTCGGAATGGGATAATGACTTGGAATGGGAAAATGACTCGGAATGGGATAATTACTCGGAATGGGATAATTACTCGGAATGGGATAATTACTCGGAATGGGATAATTACTCGGAATGGGATAATTACTCGGAATAGGATAATTACTCGGAATGGGATAATGACTTGGAATGGGATAAAGACTCGGAATGGGATAATTACTCGGAATGGGATAATGACTCGGAATGGGATAATTACTCGGAATGGGATAATGACTTGGAATGGGATAAAGACTCGGAATGGGATAATTACTCGGAATGGGATAATGACTCGGAATGGGATAATGACTCGGAATGGGATAATGACTCGGAATGGGATAATGACTCGGAATGGGATAATGACTCGGAATGGGATAATTACTCGGAATGGGATAATTACTCGGAATGGGATAATTACTCGGAATGGGATAATTACTCGGAATGGGATAATGACTCGGAATGGGATAATGACTAGGAATGGGATAATTACTCGGAATGGGATAATGATTCGGAATGAGGTCAGGCGAAAGTACATAAGGAAATAATATATTTACTTAGGAGAAAAGACGATTAGCATCACAGGATACTAGGGTATCATATCTATATGCATATACAGGACAAACAGACTGTACGCAGCTGACAGGCACATTTAGCATCGAAGACGCACTCACCCTCAGCGTCCAACATCCTGGGAATGTCCAGGTGCTTCTCAGCAACATCGAAAGCCAAGTTCAGATTTTCCAACGGGTTGTCCTAGAGAAGAGCGACAGCGGGCAGTGAAGTAATTTTATTTGAAAATGGTTTACTAAAGTTGGTTAGTAGCGCAGTCACTGGTTAGTATAAGCGGTCATTGCCAGTAAAAGTCACAAGACAGCGGCAGACAGTCATGCAACTCACTTTGCTCAGCCTGTCATAGTCAATGAGCTCCGGTCTGTGCCTGTGGATCAGCGCACAGAAGGCCAGGCCGTCCTGGAAGCTGCAAACGGGAGGCGGGTCCGGGCTGCTGCTACGGGGGCACAACCAAAAATACTGGCAAGCGACATGCGACAGCAAGCAGAAATTTGGAGGAAATCTTGTGAGTTTGGCAGACAACAGCAAGCAGCGACTGGGCTGTGACAGACATTTAGCAATGCTGCGATACCCTGCTCTATAGACACTGCAATACCCTTGCTCTATTGACACTGCGATACCCTTGCTCTATAGAGACTGCAATACCCTTGCTCTATAGACACTGCGATACCCTTGCTCTATAGACACCACAATACCCTTGCTCTATAGACACTGCGATACCCTTGCTCTATAGACACCACAATACCCTTGCTCTATAGACACTGCGATACCCTTGCTCTATAGACACTGCGATACCCTTGCTCTATAGACACCACAATACCCTTGCTCTATAGAGACTGCGATACCCTTGCTCTATAGACACTGCGATACCCTTGCTCTATAGACACTGCGATACCCTTGCTCTATAGAGACTGCGATACCCTTGCTCTATAGACACTGCGATACCCTTGCTCTATAGAGACTGCGATACCCTTGCTCTATAGACACTGCGATACCCTTGCTCTATAGACACTGCGATACCCTTGCTCTATAGACACCACAATACCCTTGCTCTATAGACACTGCGATACCCTTGCTCTATAGACACTGCGATACCCTTGCTCTATAGACACCACAATACCCTTGCTCTATAGACACTGCGATACCAATTGGCTGCCATAAAGCACACAAATACGGATTAGCACACAATGCATGCGGTGACAAGCAAATTCCCCCCAGTGACAAAAGCAAACGGCGCATTCAGCAAGCCCGACTGTCAGTGTCTCATGCCTGACAGCGACTTGACTGCAAGACGGCACGCGGCCAGACTGACTGACCCGCGAAAGCTTCGAATAGTCGAGCAGCTCCGGCCTGTGCCGGTGGATGAGCGCGCAGAAGGCCAGGCCGTCCTTCCAGCTGAGATGTTGCGCAACAACATGGGGCGGCGATTGTGTTTGATCCTCAGATCCTCCCAACCAACCCCGACTGGCCCAAGCAGCTAGGAGCAGCGGGGAGGGGGCAACCAACTCACCTCATGTGAAAGTTTTGCACGTTCACGTTCTTGTAGGGCGCCGTCTTGCGCTGGCACCACAGCAGGAGGCCCTCCTTGGCGGTCATCTCTGAGTTCGGGCGGGGTTAGGCAGGGTTAGAAAAGTGCACGTTGCACCAAACCGCATCGGACAGCGAGAGCTAGCGCCTACCTTCCACAGTGATGTCCTGGATGGCGAAGCGCAGGATGATGGTCCAGATCATGCCCAGCGTCATCTTCACGTTGCCATCCACGATTTCTGAAGCAGGCATTAACAATTGGCTAATTATGAGCGGCATTAGGCACGAGTATTTGGGCTTATGTGTAAAACTTTGAATCATTCGACTCTTCACTGTAGGCTCATGAAAACACTCGTAAAGGTAAATGAGGAACAGGGCTGCGACTCACCCTCGGCTCCAATTGACACCAGCTGCACGCCCTTGCGCTCAATAAACTCCAGGGCCTTGTTGACGTTGTTGATCTTGTGAAAGCGCATCTTGCCCCGCTCCGGTTTGGGCAGAGCCTCGCCAGAAATCACCTCCAGCAGCAGCATCAGCTTAAGGCCGGAGCAGAGGTCCTGGGTGATGTCCTCAATTGAGGTGTCCGCTTTGCGCAAGAAGGAGTTAATCCAGGCTGTGAATGTCTGCGCAAAGTTGATGTTTTGAGTCAAGCTTTATTAGCATTACTCTACTGAGATTTAAATCTTGATACCTAATGTCAATTTTATGCAAATAAGAAGACTAATGCCAACACAAAATTTCTTGCCATAAAATTTAGTAACTTAAAATCTTGTAAATTATATTCTACTTACTATTATTCTAATAAAATATATTTCTTTCCTTGAAATATATTTTAGAAAGATATTTAAGATTTTTTGCTTCAAAATTAACAATAAAAAAGCAATTAAGCTAAACAAATATTACTAAACATTAGCCAACAACAAATTTTTAACAATCTATACTGCCAAATATGAATATAATAACTTAGAACTTCTAAATGCATACAACATTCTACATTCAAAGTTTAACTCAAAGCCAAGTTAACTAAATTACAAATATCACAAATATAAATAAAATAATTTATATAAAATTGTTTGTTAGAACTTTTTATCACCAAAATTCAAAATTTTAAATATATTTAGAAATGTATATCTACAAATATATATAGCATAAATTATATCCATGCAATGGTGAAACCAGAAGTTTATATAGAGCAAGTTTGATTAAAAAGGCTGGATTGGGGCTAGATTGCTTTTTTTAATTCACTTGGCTCTTTCTTCCTGCACCAGAAAGAAGGCAACTGCCCCCTCCTAGTTGTATCACTAGCTATAAACTATTAAAGGCAATAGTACTAATTTCAAAATGATTTAAAGTAAGTAGGTCTATCAAAAAATCATATATAAATAAATGTGATCAACCTCTACTTTTAAAAAGAGAAAACTTTTTACTATTTTTTCAACATAAAATAGTAGTACCTAAGATTATTTTAATATGAAAACCTACTAACCAGGTATATGCAGTATTTTAATAATTAGCTTAAAATGTCAGCAATTAAAAATTACTTACAAAACGTGCTAGGCTCAAGGACAATTATGAATTAGTTATGATGATTACTTAGGCCAAAATTTTTCTATAGTCAATAGTACAATATCAATCCCTTAAAAAATCCTGCATCAAACTCTTTTCCACAAAAATCTATGAATTTTTTTGTATATTTTTGAAGATTTCATTATAGTTTTTTTACCTTCTTCTGTTGGATTTCCCAAGCAGGGTCAAGAAAGTCTTCCCTGTTCCATTCCTCCTCCTCCTCTTCTTCGCCATCATAGTAACCAGGACCGTTATTGTATCCAGAGCCGTTGTTGCTGTTATAATACTGTCCTGAGTTAGCCATTCGATTTACCGGAAGATGACAACTTACAACACAACCGAATCAATCAAACCGTATTTGCAGCGATACAAAGTGAGTGATGAAAATGATGATGTCAAATCAGGAAGAAAAAATTCTATAATTTCGCAGTTGAATAGTTTAGTTGATGCCTCTAGCATAGTAAAACAACATAATTAATATTTTTTGTGTTTAATGGCAGCTTCTTATGCAATAAATTTGACTAATACATTTTGTATTAATTCTGTTCTTTTTCAAATAACTAAATTAATTTTTAAGTAAATGCCCCTAGCGTCCTTAGAGAACTCAATTTGCTAAACCAAGACCTTTATTAAAGCAAATTTATAAGTCTTCTCACACATCCTAATCGTAATGTTCTTTATTGAATCTTTAGTTTGTTTTTACTTAAACCCCATCGAGAAATGAATGCTGAATTCGATGAAACAACATTATTTCTTACAAACAAGAATGGATTTCCTATTGATGACTGCACTTGGAGTAATATGTGGAAATTTGCAGAGTATCAGCAGCCTAAGGCAAAAGAAAAAATCAGGACTATAAGGTCAACTCCAGCTCAGGATTTAGCAGAGGTATGAAACTATTTTATTGACAGAAATAATGGCCCATTTTTATTATAAAGCAATAGTAATAGTAAAGTTTGTTCACATACATATTTAATAAGTCTAAACTTATCAACTTAAATGCACGCCATATTTTCAGGCCAAAATACCGGTGCCACCTCAGACATTTCCTATTGGCTCATCAACAGCTTCAAAGATAATATCCATTCAAAAGTACTTTGCCGAGTTGCAGTAAGTATTCGTCAAAACTCTATTCTGCTCAAATTTATTAATCAATTGTACATAGGCATAACAGAACTTTATCAGATTATTCCGAAAAATTTTTATTAATTTTTTTTTGACCTTATTAAAAATATTGATTTTAGCTCGTCCCTTCCTTTGCCAATCGAATATTTTACAGATACAATCACACTGGGACTCAGTTCTTTGAAATAAAGAAGTATCGCTCTTTCACAGGGTAAGTGAAAATTCGTCAGCATTTCTGCTAATGAAATTGCCTCGTATTATAATATCCAAGTCAGCAAATTGGAACTCAATCATCGAATTGCAGTCTCATGGAAGATGCCAAACAGATGATAAAAGAATCACTGCCAATAAAATGCCTAGAAGCAGTAGTTCTGGGAATGTGAGTTAATATTTGTTTTCATCCATTCCACCATTTATGTTGTCGGCCTGCAACTAATTATTACAATTCCCATGCCCAGCTACCTCACGAACAAGATTGAAGACCTCACCCGCTTCGCGATCGGATTCAAGTCTGTCTTCAACGGTCACGTGCACCGACACGTCGTACTCGGATTGTACAGCAAAGGGATGTTCGGCGCTCTTGGAATCAGTAGGCGGGACGATTTGATGTACAAGCCGTTGACTTTCAAGGTAAATTTTCACCCATGCAGCCAGTTAACATTCGGGGCTAAAACAGCGCAGATTTGAAAACTTCTAAACACAATCCTGCAGACTCTGACGGACCTCATCATGGACTTCAAGGCAGCTTACCAGCGCCACTGGCACAAGCTAAAGCAGGTGAAGGTTGGCATGGCAATCACCAAAAATCCGCACAGCTTTGAGCCTCTGCCTTGGAAGGTAAATTTTTCTGCCGAACATTTCAAAACTTTGTAATTAAAATTCGACAGCACCTGATGCGTTCAAACGCATTTCCGCCCCCTGCACTCCGGCGCCAGGGTCTCACTGTGTTCCCCAGCAGTCAGCCCTACGAAGAGATGCGCGGTGAAATCGAAAAGTTTTCAAAACTGGTAAGCCGATGCTCGCTTCTGCAATTCCAAATTTTGCCTCAGAAGCTCTTGGAAAGAGAATTGGAGTAGACAGGCCAAATAAGAAATTATTTGATAGCTGGTCTGAGGCCCTCAAGCATACAGTAAGCGATTTGAATGCAACGCAACGCAGCTAAATAAAATTGTATGACTAAGGCAGTACGGTGGATTCCCTAGTCCCTGCTTCAAAACAGGTCGATAATTTTGTGACGCGTTCTTGGCTTGGCCTTAAGCTCTGATCCTCTGGGCAGTAAAGCTAATTCTGTGGTAGCAGCTGTCTGTAGCTTGAAAGCTCCTACACTAAAGTTGGTGTCAGAACTGCGCCAGGGATCTGACACGGGCATTCGCTGCAACTGCCCGCAGCTGAAGCACGGCGCCAGCTTCTCGCACCAGCAGCAGGCGGCGGCGCGCCAAGAGCGGCTGCCTCGCAGCGCCAGCCTGCCTGCGCTCAGCCAGCCGGCCTCTCCGCAGCGCTCAGCCGGCCAGGAACCAAGCCAGCACCGCGGCAGGCAGCAGCCATCGGCGACGCCGCAGAAGTCTCTGTTAATGCGGTGAGTGATCGCTAATCTTCACAGCCACCACAAAAAAACAATCGATGAAATATTAGACTCCCGCCGTCCGCATTTTAGAAAGAAGTCCGGCTACCTTTTACGCGTCTAAACAGTCTGATCTACAAACTGCGTTTTTATCACATCCGCGTTATTGAGCTAGACAATGTAAATAAAAGTACAGGTATGCGGCTTGGCCAGCAATAGTGTGGCTAGAAAGCAAGCCTGCAGGTTCAGTCTGCGATCTGAAAGGCCGCCAAGACACTGTAACTAAGGTGGCTGAGCTGAGCGGCTTCGCTTCCTGCTTCTTTCCACTAGCCCTGTCTAACTTTGCTGGTTCAGTAAAATTGCTTGCGTTCGTATTTGTTTGTATGATTTCCACAAGTAAAAATAATTTTCAGACTTTAAATTACGCATTCTTTGTGTTTTCGTTAACTTGACTTCGATACCTTAGGCTTTCAAGAAAAAATTCACGACGAGAGTATTAGAGATTGTAAAGTACAAATGCAACTAAATAAATATGTACCCAAACTAAAACCATTACAAAGTCAAAAGTAAAGATAGCAGGCAGGATTATGCAAGCTACGATCAACTTGTCGCCTAGAGGAGTTGTAGCCTAGTGGCTGGAGCACCTGACTTATGACCAGAAAGCCGTGGGTCTTGGCTGTAGGAGACAATTTTTGTCCTAGAGCAAAGCACTTAATTAATCCCGCATTGTTTCAGTCCACCCAGCTGAGATCGGGTACCAGTTTGAGCTGGGGAAATCTAGCTAAGGGCGGGTGTTGCGGCCCCTGAAGCCTTGCCGGGTCCCCATATGTATTCTCTCAATAATGTACATATGCATATGTATATATATGTACGCACTGCATACAGCGTAGTATATTTTAGTGATTATTTTCGCGAGCAGCAAAGTAGAGTTCCGCCGGTTTTTTATTTTAATTAGATTGGAACCAGAATGCTCTAATTTAACGAAGTCAAAAAGCTTATAAAACATAATGCAAGAATAATACTAAAATAATAAATAGAATAAGCGGCACAACGATTCCAGCAAAAAACTAACCTTCACCTTTTATGCTTTTGACCTTCTTGCTTTACATTCACATTCACATTAATTAACCTAGCGCGTTCCGATACCCTGGTTAGCCTGGTTGGTTGTTGCTCCCATACAGCAATTTTGCTTCCGTAAGAGTTTTTTCGTAGGTTCTTCCTCGTTATTTTTTGCACCGTTACTCAATTTTCATCAAATAGCAGGCAAGCCAACGCTAAGTACGACAGTAAGTTGTGTCTCATAGTGCATTACAAGACACTCGATAATAGCAATGCAACATACTACTCAGCAACAAGTAGCAAAGTAGAAAGCTACAAGCCTAATTTGTGCAGCCAATCAGAGAGCTGCAGTTCCCAGTTGGGAGCCGAATAAATTGAGCTGATGAAGCCGCTGCCAATTCTGCTGGAGCTGGAGGCCTGCAGGATATGAATTGCACAAGCTGGAACCGCCCGCTGTCGCTTTTTGTCTCCGCTGCTGCCGTGGGCTTCTTGTGGCTGGCAGCGGTGGCTGGGGGCCGCAGCTTCCCGAGACCCGCCAGCTGCGCTCCGGGAGCGGCCTCTGCCGCCGCTGTCAACTCCAGCGTAACGGCCCGCAGCATCATCGAATGCGCCGTCATCTGCGGCGGCCTCAGCTGGTGCGCCGCGATTCTGATGGAGCGAAACGGCTGCTGCGACTGCGGCCTCATCGGCTGGGAGCTCTACTATGCCAGCTGGGTCGGTCGGGGCGCCGACTGTCCCGACGGATTGCTTGAGAAGGAGGCCGGTGGGTTGGCGCATCAATTTAATGATGTCTGGGGAAACAAAGAACTGTCTGAAAATTAATAAACATTTTGCTTTCTTGGAATTCTCCCAATAAATTATGTGTCAATCCAACCTATGCACTCCATTTAGCTATCGAGTGGCTGCGGTTCTCCAGCTGCGAGCACTGGGTCCCCATGGCTTCAGGCCAGTGCAACCGCGCGACTGACGGCAACACCAACCAGAACTATGATGCCGGCTCCTGCACCCATACGAATTTATCCAGCCACAACTGGTGGCGGGCCAGCCTACCCCAGCGAGCCTACATCGACCGCGTGGCCCTGTACAACCGGCAAGGCTGCTGCCCTGAGAGACTCAACAACTTTACCATCAGCCTGGACGGCGCTGTGTTCGCCTCCTACTTCGAGGCCAGCGCCTTCTCGGTGAGGAACTTCAGCTGCGGCCGTGTTGGACAGACGGTGCTGGTGGACCATCGTTTCTCACAGCCGCTCACCCTGGGCGAGGTGATTGTGTACGGCAAGCAGTTCTTCTGAGGCAGCCGGTGGCCTTGAGGATGTGTTATTGGCAATCTCGCAATTGGCTTCTACATTGCTAAGTTGCGTGTTCTTGACCACCGTATGGGACAGCACATTCTGCAGTGGCTGGGTTTAAAACGCTGGGAATTATACTATTATCTGTTGGATTTCAACAAATGTATTACTGCTTGAGAGTAGGTGTTACTCCAAGAATAACTCTGTGTGGTTAAATCAGTACACAGGCGTGAAACCTTGTCAGAAAGATTTTAAACTTTATTTCCTAAAGTTCCGTAAATATGCTGCAGCAGTTCCATAACTGCTTTGCTGCGCAAAGTGGCAGTCAGCACAAGTGGCAGTCAGCAGAAGTGGCAGTCAGCAGAAGTGGCAGTCAGCACAAGTGGCAGTCAGCACAAGTGGCAGTCAGCACAAGTGGCAGTCAGCACAAGTGGCAGTCAGCCCAAGTGGCAGTCAGCACAAGTGGCAGTCAGCACAAGTGGCAGTCAGCACAAGTGGCAGTCAGCACAAGTGGCAGTCAGCACAAGTGGCAGTCAGCACAAGTGGCAGTCAGCAGAAGTGGCAGTTAGCACAAGTGGCAGTTAGCACAAGTGGCAGTCAGCAGAAGTGGCAGTCAGCAGAAGTGGCAGTTAACAGAAGTGGCAGTTAACAGAAGTGGCAGTTAGCAGAAGTGGCAGTTAACAGAAGTGGCAGTTAGCACAAGTGGCAGTTAACAGAAGTGGCAGTCAGCAGAAGTGGCAGTTAGCACAAGTGGCAGTCAGCAGAAGTGGCAGTCAGCAGAAGTGGCAGTTAACAGAAGTGGCAGTTAACAGAAGTGGCAGTTAACAGAAGTGGCAGTTAACAGAAGTGGCAGTTAACAGAAGTGGCAGTCAGCACAAGTGGCAGTCAGCACAAGTGGCAGTCAGCACAAGTGGCAGTCAGCAGAAGTGGCAGTCAGCAGAAGTGGCAGTCAGCAGAAGTGGCAGTCAGCAGAAGTGGCAGTCAGCAGAAGTGGCAGTCAGCAGAAGTGGCAGTCAGCAGAAGTGCATCACCCGAGTGTGAGACTGCCGATGGCGAATACAGAAGATTCTGCTACCTCCCGTGCTGCTAAGAAAAAGAAGGGTCAACCTAAGCGAAGCAAGGTTGAGCTGATTAGGTCCTTGGAGAGCACTCGTCTCCAGGTGGAATAAGCTCGATGGAATGTAGAAACTGACAGACTGTCGAGAAGGAGGGGCTGAAGATCGAGAAAGAGCGCCTAGACGTTGAGCAGGAGGGACTGGCAAGCCATTGTCCTCAGTCCCCGGTCCACTATCTCTCATATATATAGGAGAGACTGGTCATTGACAAGAACCGAAAGAAGAATTTGAGGATCAGCACCTTCATTTTAAAGACCTGTAGGAGATTTTCCAACACAGTGTCGAAGACCCGTGTCTGTTCATAAGGCCACAAATATCCGGAAATGGCTTTGTGCACCCTGGAGGAAATTTCCATTGTTCCCATATCAAATTTTTGAGCACAGCTTTGACACTAATAAACATGGTGTCTGCGGCCTAAGTTGGAGCATCCGAGCCCTGTTGGATTTCCAGCTTAGCCAGCTTTTCGCGCTAAGATTTAGCACTCAAGCTACCTAGAGGGTGCAGCAACGCCTATGAAAAGAGGGCGCAGAGGAAGATAGATCAAATAAATCACAAGTGCGAGCGTAGGTAAGATTTTGCCTAATTGCTTGAACTGCGTTTGATGCGTTTTACTCAAATCGCTCCATCGACTCTTGGATCGACCAGCCCACATCCCAGTTAAAGCCCAATCGGATTGGCCGGTTGCGTCCAGGAGCTACGAACTCATGGCTATCAGGTGTCGTTTCTCTTCATCTCCTAGGCTACGGCCGCAGAAACTTACGAAGTAAATCTCTCTTAACTTTGTTAAATCAGTCCGGTCTTTATCCCGAAGTCTTTATGCATGAACAGGAAATTTCGATTCACCCAGGGCCTCGAGAATGCTTCGATTTTATGTCCGCTGTCCCTGCTTGTATTGACATCGCTAATGCTCCGGCTAAAGGGGATTGCTCGGAGACGGATGGAGCGGATAGCCGATCTGCGTCTAGCAGAAGATTCAGCTAATAGTCGCGAGCGGAAAATTTCATAGCTCAAATTTGCTCTGGCCACAACTGAATTGCTCCAGCATCCTCATTTCGCTGAGCAGACCTTTCCGAATGCGACTTGTATCAGTTTGACTCAAATACGAAGTTACAGATTTTTTTTCCAATTTTATAATTTCAAAGCCATATAATTTAAAGTCCAATGCAACGCGTACTACTCATCAGAAGTAGCGGCTAACAACAGGCCAGAAAAATAAAAAAATTACATGATAGAAACGGATGGGCGATCCCCCAGCTCATCAGTTTTGCCGCTCAGCAAGGACAGGGAAGTAGAGAGCAAGCCTCGCCCTCAGCTGCCACTGACGGCAACACCCAACCCCCGCTTGGGTCTCATTTGCTACTCATAAAAATTGGCTGCCTAGAAATGATAAAAGTCTTGGATAGCCAATTGTTGCAGCCCGGCAACTGAGTCCGCCTATATTACAGGGGATAAAAGCAGCCAGGCAAGCCTCAGCTCCATCGCTTTGCCGCTCAACAACGACATGTCAGTAGAGAACAAGCCCCGTCTGGTTCTCCTGCTGCTGGCTGCTGCTGTCGCCGGTGCCTTCGCCGGGCTCGCCGCTGCAACCCAGAGATTCGTCCGGCCCGCCGCCTGCGCTCCGAGCGCCGTGACCGGCACCGCCGTCAACTCCAGCATGTCGACCCGCAGCCGATTGGAATGCGTCCTGCGCTGCATCGGCCTTGCCTGGTGCGCCGCCGTGCTGATGGGGCGGAGCGGCTGCTGCGACTGCGGCCTCATCGACTGGGAGCTCTACTACGCCAGCTGGGTCGGTCAGGGCGCCGACTGTCCCGACGGTCTGTACGAGAGGAAGACGGGTGAGCTTCGCGCAGTATTTTCTTTTGAAAATAGGCAAGAGTGAACTGGCGATTCTGATGCCCTTGAATTCTCAGCGATCGAGTGGCTTCGGTTCTCCAGCTGCCAGCAGATCGACGTGCTACATACTGCCGTGTGCAGCCGGGCCTCTGACGGAAACACCAACCAGGACTTCAACGCCGGCTCCTGCACCCACACCAACGCGAACGCCATGAACTGGTGGCGGGCCAGCCTGCCCCAGCGAGCCTACATCGACCGCGTGGCCCTGTACAACCGGCAAGGCTGCTGCCCTGAGAGACTCAACAACTTTACCATCAGCCTGGACGGCGCTGTGTTCGCCTCCTACTTCGAGGCCAGCGCCTTCTCCGTGAGGAACTTCAGCTGCGGCCGTGTTGGACAGACGGTGCAGGTGGACCAGCGTTTCTCACAGCCGCTCACCCTGTGCGAGGTGATTGCTTACGGCCGGCCTTTCGTATGAAGATTGACACCGCGAACTTCGTATTTCCGAATTTAGTAGCTTTACCGCCGAAGAAAAGAATAACGTAAAAAACCGATTATCCATTTTTCAAAGAGTTTCTACTTACTGAAATATTTGTAATCCCGTCATTTTTTTCCATTACATAAATTTTTCGAGTTTCGAGTGAGGGAAGTTTATACTCGTAGAATATAGAATATTCAGTGTTACTACTGATTTTATTGCTATTAAGGCATGAGACCACGGCCAGATTTTCCTTATTTGATTGGCACAGACGGTTTGTCAAAGCGAATTTTAAGTAAAAAATATTTTAACCGTGTGAAAGACGGAGAACAAGAATGCCTGTTGCATAATTGATTCACTCCATACTTCTGCTTTTACACGCGGAAGACAGGCAGTTGCTCGCAATTTCATAAAATAATTGCTGAAAGCGGAATATGCTGGAAAATCAATAAGCAGTTGGCAAAGACCTAGAGAAAGGCGTTTTTAGTATTGTCTGAATTGAATGCTTAAATAAAACGAAAATTTGCCACATGTCTTTGAATTTCACTCTCAGTTAAAATCTAGGCAAAAAATCCCAGCGTAAATGAGTATTTTATCAGGCAGGGACTGTTTTTGCTGATTCGCTATTTATCGTACAAGCTTCTATCGTGGGAAATTATATCAAGAGTAAATGTCAGCTGAAAAAAAACGTGAAAAAACTGTGTGATAGGGTAAAACGATAGGCAGATGGTGCTGTAGAGAGGTGGCGCTGTCTGTAGGGAGGTGGCGCTGTCTGTAGGGAGGCGGCGCTGGATGTAGGGAGGCGGCGCTGGATGTAGGGAGGCGGCGCTGGATGTAGGGAGGTGGCCCTGGGTGTAGGGAGGCGGCGCTGGGTGTAGGGAGGCGGCGCTGGATGTAGGGAGGTGGCCCTGGGTGTAGGGAGGCGGCGCTGGGTGTAGGGAGGCGGCGCTGGGTGTAGGGAGGCGGCGCTGGATGTAGGGAGGTGGCCCTGGGTGTAGGGAGGCGGCGCTGGGTGTAGGGAGACGGCGCTGTCTCTAGGGAGGTGGTGCTGGGTGTAGGGAGGTGGTGCTGGGTGTAGGGAGGTGGTGCTGGGTGTAGGGAGGTGGTGCTGGGTGTAGGGAGGTGGTGCTGGGTGTAGGGAGGTGGTGCTGGGTGTAGGGAGGTGGTGCTGGGTGTAGGGAGGTGGTGCTGGGTGTAGGGAGGTGGTGCTGGGTGTAGGGAGGCGGCGCTGGGTGTAGGGAGGTGGCGCTGGGTGTAGGGAGGTGGTGCTGGTTGTAGGGAGACGGCGCTGTCTGTAGGGAGGTGGTGCTGGGTGTAGGGAGGTGGTGCTGGGTGTAGGGAGGTGGTGCTGGGTGTAGGGAGGTGGTGCTGGTTGTAGGGAGACGGCGCTGTCTGTAGGGAGGTGGTGCTGGGTGTAGGGAGGTGGTGCTGGGTGTAGGGAGGTGGTGCTGGGTGTAGGGAGGTGGTGCTGGGTGTAGGGAGGTGGTGCTGGGTGTAGGGAGGCGGCGCTGGGTGTAGGGAGGCGGCGCTGGGTGTAGGGAGGCGGCGCTGGGTGTAGGGAGGCGGTGCTGGTTGTAGGGAGGCGGCGCTGGGTGTAGGGAGGCGGTGCTGGTTGTAGGGAGGTGGATAACTCGTTCAAAGAGGCTTGATTGAACTGACCTATTCTATATATGTTGCATTTTTTAAAGGAAGCTTTGCGTGTGCGATATCTGATAATAATAATAACAATTATAATTATAATTAAAAACTGAATATACACAAGTACGCTTATTAAGGCATAAAATGGCACATATAAGTAAACTGATTAAAAGGTCAGATACTACAAAGCGATGCCTTTTTTAAAGTCAATTTACATTCTTAGATCATTGAATGAAGTAGCGACTTGCTGCTCAGCTTTTACTAATGGATCCGGTAAAAAATACTCGAATAAAATAAGACACTAAGACGATTCTGCAGGCTCCCATCTGGTGCCGATGCCAGCCAGAACCGGCTAAGATGACACTTTAACGCCTCCGTTCAGGCCACATCCGGCCTGGACTTAGCCAGCAGGTACATCTGAGTCGCTGCAGCCTCATCGTCAGCATCTTTTGACTTCAGGCTTCAAAAGCATTCGGGAAGAAGGTGAGCTAGCAATTATCAGGCAATCTGAGTGCTACCATGTACTTGGACAGGGCGGCCCGCTCACCTGTTCTTATTGATGAGGTCCTCAACGGAGTCCGGAATGGCGACGTCCAGCGTCTCCGGCACGGCGAACGAAATCCCGGCAGAAAGCAGGGAGCCGGCGGCGAACACAACGAAGGAGACGAGGCGCCCGAGCTCGCCGGGGACGAAGTCGCTCTGTTGGTTTTTTAGTTTTATCAACATGCCAACTGCTTGCTAGTTGACAAAAAATTCATTTTAAATATAGAAGTCACGACACACTACTAATGAATGCCAGTAAGTAGTGCACATCGCGCATCAGCTCACAATGTTTCCCAGTAGCGGAGCGAACAGCGTGCCGAAGCGGGCGCACATGGAGCAGGTGGACAGGCCGGAGCTGCGCATGGTGGTGGGGTACAGCTCGCCTGTCCACACGTAGATCATGACAAAGGCGGTTGAGTTCAGCATCTTGCCGATAAGGGACAGCGCGATGATCAGCCAGGTGCGCTCTGCAAAATATTTTATTCAGCCATGAAACTGTGACTGCAATGAAACGGGAACCAAGGGTTTCGCCCACCTTTCGCCACGTGGCTGGCAATGGCGAGGCCAACCAGAGCCACGCCAGAAGCGCCGATCGCCCCGATGAAGGTATTCTTCCGGCCAAGGCGGCTCGCAGCCACGTGCATGATGATGTTGGAAGGGAAGTCAATGAGGCCCAGGAGGAAGGAGGTCAGGAAGATGCTGCCTGGCAGGTTCTTGGCGCCCATGGAGATGCCGTAGTACACCGCGGCAATCAGGAACCTGTGGAAGTGCAAAATCGGCAGGGCGAGTCTGGGACCCAAGCAGCCTGGGGCTGCCACCGACTCACCAGTTGCAGCAGATGATGCCGTACCGCAGCAGCAGGCGCGGGCTCCGGATCAGCAGCTTCAGCGACCGCCGCATCGAGTGCCGACCCGCAGAATCTGACGTGCCACCGTCCTGCTTGCCGGCGTCGCCGAGCAGCTCCGTGACGATGGCGCTGGCCTGCTCGCCCGTGCTGCCGTTGTCCAGCAGCATCTGGCGGACGATGCGGCCGGCGGCGCGGCTTTTGCCGCGGGACAGCAGCCATCGCGGGGTCTCCGGCGCCATGCAGGGCAGGTGGGCCAGCAGCAGCATCAGGGCGGTCGGCACCAGGGAGGCCACGGCGTAGCTGCGCCACGACCTGGCAAGCCGTAAGAAAAGAGAATCACCCCTCGGAAATGCTTGCTCCCCAACCTGCCTTTTACACAAAAGCTTTTCGCTTAAAATAAAAAATTATCAGCCTAACCTGACAACACGCATTCAGCCACTTCCCTACCCCCCCCGCACACACCGTCCGCCTCCCTACCCTCACTGCGCACACCATCCACTTCCCTACCCTCACTGCGCACACCATCCACTTCCCTACCCTCACTGCACACACCGTCTGCTTCCCTACCCTCACTGCACACACCGTCTGCTTCCCTAACCTCACTGCCGACGGAGGAGAGTTTCAGCGTTGCACCAATCAGCCCAGACGACGTTGTGATGTTCGCTCGGAAGTCACCGGGCGGCAAAGCGCTAGGTCCGGACGAGGTGCCCATCGAAGCATTGCGCATCAACTGCGTGGCCACTGAGGTCGCCAGAGTGATGAACCGCGTGCTTTCCGGTGAGGGTGCGCCCAACGAATGGACTACAGCCCACATCGTCGCAATTCCGAAGAAGCCCGGCACCACCAAGCTTGAGGAGCATCGAGGCATCTGCCTTCAGTCCTGCGTCGCGAAGCTGTTTAACCGGATACTGTTATCGCGGTTGCAGCCCGTGCTGGATCCCTACCTGCGACCGGAGCAGAACGGGTTTCGGCCCCATCGCGGCACAGTGACGCAGATCCTAGCTCTTCGGCGAGTCATCGAGGAGGCGCGGACACGCCAGTCGATCCTGATTGTTATCTTTGTTGATTTCAAGAAGGCCTTCGACTCGGTCGTCAGGGCCGCGCTCCCCAAGGTGCTTCGGGCGTACAACGTGCCAGAGCAGCTGATCGCCGCGGTCATGGCGATGTACCGCGAGACGACTGCTGCAGTTTCGACACCGGACGGCCTGTCGGACTTCTTTGAGACATCCTCCGGGGTGCTCCAGGGAGATACGCTGGCGCCGTTCCTGTTTATTCTGGTGCTTGATTGGGTGCTACGGACTGCTCTGCCTACCAACGACGACGGCTTTCTGCTGCGGCGACGCGTGGGTCGACGTCAACCGGAGAGGCGGCTCAGCGTGCTTGGCTACGCCGACGATCTCGCCCTGCTGTCCTCGACCGTCGAGGGCGCCTAACGGCAGCTGGACAGGCTGGTTGCCGTTGCAGCGAGTGTCGGCCTGGTGGTCAACGCGCAGAAGACCGTCGTGCTCTGCGTGCCGAGCAACATCGAGGCTGCAATATCCTGCCGAGGCGCTGACGGCCAGGCGAAAGAACTTCCGCGCTGTCAGCAGTTCGTCTACCTCGGCGGTCTGGTCCCTGACGTCCGCGAAGACCTGCGGCGTCGCCGAGGACTTGCATGGGCTGCCTTCCGTTCGATAAGGTCAGTCCTGCAGTCCGAGGCCCTGCCAGATCGCCAGAGGGCGGCGCTGTTTCGGGCGGTGATCGAGACCGTCCTGCTGTACAACGCCGAGACCTGGACGCTGACAGACTCGCTCGAGCAACAAGTCGACGCGGCGCACGCTGGCCTGCTGCGCGCCGCCTTCAAGATCAGCTACGAGCGGGTTTCCAACGCGGCACTTTATCGCCGCGCCGGCCTGGACCGTCCAAGTCAACTTTTGCGCCGACGGCGACTCCAGCTGGCAGGCCACGTCATCCGCGCCGAGTCGTACTGCCCCAAGCCGGTGCAGGAGGTGCTGCTGCTTACGCTGCAGGCGCCCTACCGGCGAGGACAAGCGCGAACTCGGCGTTTCGTCGATTGCCTGCTGGCTGACGCCGGCGCTCCCGATTCTGCCGGCGGCGCGGCCTTTGTTCGCGGCCAGGCTCTGAGGCGCGCCCTGTGACGCTGCTTTCAACATCTTGACAGCGTACTTTGTTGTTGTTGTGTTGTAGGCCACGGTGGACGAGGACAGCGCGCCGAGGCCAATCATGAAGCGGACGGCGGCGGTGTAGGTGATGGAGACGGCGAACAGCGAGGCCACTTGAGCTGCGGTCAGCACCCACAGAGTGACGATGAGGCTGACGCGTCTCCCGAGCCTGCATTGGTTAGAAAGATGTTTGCCAGAGGTTCTCTTGTACAAAATCCACCAGCGCCTCAAGACGCTGGTCTAAAATAAAGAGGAAATATGAAATACCTTTTCTTCTACTCTGAAGTAGAATTGGAAGAGAATTCGGTATAAAATTATACAGTACTATACTATAAAATAACTACTTTGATAGCAAAAATGAATAGATCTGCCACTAGGAACCCGGAACACCCCTTCACAAGGCATGTCAGCTTTCCGATAAACCAGCTCTCACCAGTCGGACAAGAAGCCGGACAGCAAGATGCCCACCAGGAGGCCGGCGAAGCTGCACGTGGAGATCACGGTGGCCCAGCGGCTGTTGCCGCAGACCAGCTCGAGCTGTGTCGAGAATTGGGAGATCCATTGAAGCGTTTCGAGTTTTCGAAATTCCACTCATGTCCAAAGGGTAACTCACCTCGGTGACCAGCGTGCTGTCGAACTCCTCCGTGTCGAACACCCAGTCCGAGCAGGCCTGGTCGCTGCCGTTGACTCGGATGCGGCAGCCGCGCCGGCTGGAATCGTTGGCGTCCAGCTGCGACGGCAGGAACAGCAGGATGCTGGCGTTGTGGTCGGAGCTCTGCACCTGCAGGCTGTCGTTGACGTGCCAGTCGGAGTCCTCGGGTAGGCGGCACCTGAGATGCAGGCAGGCGATTGGTTAAATTCACAGCGTCATCATGCTAATATTTATAATCTTTAGCACTCTGAGTTTATAAAGTATACTAAGCAAAGTGAAAACTTGTACTCCGAGATATCTTCCCTGCGAGGCGAGCCCGAAGCATTTTTTGAACGGGGTATTTCATCAGATACTACTAGCCTGATGGTTGTTGTGCCGTGTGTACACCCATGAGAGCCTCGTGCTTTTACACTGGGTAGGGTACTAGCCTGATGCTTGTTGTGCCGTGTGTACACCCATGAGAGCCTCGTGCTTTTACACTGGGTGGGGTACTAGCCTGATGCTTGTTGTGCCGTGTGTACACCCATGAGAGCCTCGTGCTTTTACACTGGGTGGGGTACTAGCCTGATGCTTGTTGTGCCGTGTGTACACCCATGAGAGCCTCGTGCTTTTACACTGGGTGGGGTACTAGCCTGATGCTTGTTGTGCCGTGTGTACACCCATGAGAGCCTCGTGCTTTTACACTGGGTGGGGTACTAGCCTGATGCTTGTTGTGCCATGTGCACACCCATGAGAGCCTCGTGCTTTTACACTGGGTGGGGTACTAGCCTGATGCTTGTTGTGCCGTGTGTACACCCATGAGAGCCTCGTGCTTTTACACTGGGTGGGGTACTAGCCTGATGCTTGTTGTGCCATGTGCACACCCATGAGAGCCTCGTGCTTTTACACTGGGTGGGGTACTAGCCTGATGCTTGTTGTGCCATGTGTACACCCATGAGAGCCTCGTGCTTTTACACTGGGTGGGGTACTAGCCTGATGCTTGTTGTGCCATGTGCACACCCATGAGAGCCTCGTGTTTGTACACTGTTGACGATGAGAAAGTTAGGGCGAATATCCGTATTGACTCAGGAAGAGCGGAACGGGTAAAAGTGCTTTCCGGCCATTTCTCGCAAGATGTCTCTGAGGGTCAGAGTGTCAGAGTTCCCAAAGCCAGCCTGCATATACTGGGTGGTGATCCAGGGCTCGTGACTGCCACCGATCCTGGTTCTCAGCCAGCCAGCCCGACTCGTACACATAGCTAGCTGTCGAAACCCCAGGTGGTGCCAAAATGCGATCCAGCCTGACCTGAACTTCGGCGGGTACAGCACGTAGATCGGGGCCAGCACGTAGAAGGCGGACATCACCGACACCAGCAAGGGCACGATGATGACCTTCAGCTGGAAGCGGCCGAAGTGGCAACCGGACTGCTCAAATACGCGCTCCATGAGTTGGCGATGGAGGGCTGGCAGGGGAGCGGCGACCCTGCTCGGCTGTCCCTCTTGTTATACCCCTGTTTGCCATTGTTCAGCTCGGCCGTCTCTTCTGGCCCAAAATTTACCTTTGCGGTACTCCTGGGCAAGACGTGCAGGCTCGAGTGAGGTCTCTGCATCTCTGCTTGGCCTCTCTACCCGGCATTCAATGAGACTAGACACAATGGGCGCAAGCCTCGCCATTGACGCTTTGCACTTTGGAGGCGAAGCTGTTGCGAAGCTGTTCTGCAATGCTCAGCCCATAAGTTTTATAAATTTCTAAATCATTTCTTGGACAAGTACGAGCGTACTGTGCCCTTTTTACGATCGTAGCCAGGCAATTTTAGAAAGCAGGTTTAAAACTTGCTCAGATTCATCAGATTATTGACGCTAATGACTGCCTTGCGTGACAATATGAAGGTGATTGTACCAATACCAGTGTGTAATACGTTGTAGCCTGTGCGCTGAATAATGAGCAATTTACCTTCCAGTATTTTGTACTCTTGCTGCAAATCCTCTAATCTAAATCTAAATCTGCAGGAGGGCTGCCGGCACCTTGACGCTTAAAGCGACATTGTAAAGAACTTTTACCCAGACACAATGACCAGCCAAAATGGTCATTATTACACACTTTTCAAGTCCATTAAACGTTGCGTCACTCGCAACTTGCAAGGCGGCGTTTATTTTTACCTACTATAATTGGCAATTTCAAATTCTAACAAGCAAACAAAAATAGCCATACCAAGATAGCAAGAAACCATAGTAAAATGAAACGAGGAGAGGAGAGGAGATTAGAGGAGAGGAGATTAGAGGCGAGGAGATTAGAGGAGAGGAGAGGATAGGAGAGGAGAGGAGAGGAGATCGAGGAGAGGAGAGGAGAGGAGAAGAGGAGAGCTGGGAGGATAGATAATTAGTTTTTACACAGTACTTGTAGCTCGAATTGTCTTACGGCATTATTATTAATGGTAAATCACTTCGTTCCAAAATTGAAGGCGCAGTTGTCAAACCGGCAGTTTTCAAAAAGACGAGCCACTTGCGCTTGAGTATTTCGTACTGAAAGAAGAATTCGATGATTTCGAGGACTTTCAGATTTCCTAGATTTAATGATTAGTTATTGCTCATTTACAACTTACCACTTGAAACATGAACTTCTTGGCAATCGATGCTTTCGCACGTCGATATCTGCAGTTCTGGGCCCTGGCCGGAACTGCCCTCAACAGTCGCTTTGCTGGTCGTCGTCATGCAATCCGTCTCTGCTGCAATCGACTCCTTGGGCGTCTCAATCGGGCGCTTCAGGCCATCGCTGATCGCAGTTGAAGCTGCGAAAACTGCTCGGTCTCGTTTCCTTGACAGATAGCGACGCACGGTTCTCTCGCTCTTTTGTCCCGTGATGCACATTATTTGGCTCATGTCATAACCAGCCTCACGTAGATCGGCAATCCGCGTCACCCGAATGCAGTGATTCGTGTACTCGCGCGAAAGTTTGCATTCCTTGCTCAGACGCTGCATAAGAGAATTAAACCAGTTGATCCCACGAACCTGCTGTGTTGAGTAGCGCAAACTACCCGTCACCTTATCGTTCGGCAGTGCCCTTGGAAACAAAGAATCCTCTTTTCGATCCATGGGAAGCAGTGAAATGTACTTCTTGACTAGGTCCCGCTGCTCACCATACAGCCTAGCCTGCTTCGGAGTATCGTCTTTGCAACGTGCTGGGTCAGAACTTTGGTTCTTAGTAGGAAGCACAGGAAGAGCCAAGTATGCTCTACCATCGGAATCCACATGATCAGTCAAAACGCTTACAGCCTTCAACGCCTTCATGTGCTCTTGGCCGCGCTCTCCAAAAACATATAAAATGGTGAACAGAACTTCCTCCTGCAGCTTCTCGGCAGTACTTCGATCAAAATAGGCCTTCAACTTCACAAGAATGCCTTCTTCAATAGCCTCAAACTGCTTGGTTGAGCCACCAGCCTTATGAAATTCTCTAACCTTAACTCTCAACATACGATTTGCACTTTCAAACTCCTCTCCGGAAACAATGTTAACGGTACGCTTCAGCAACAGACGAAAAAAGCGAAATATTCCAGCTCTGATGCAGACAAGACTAGCTGGAGAATATAATTCTCCATTCCTCTTCTTCAAACCAAAGTAATAGTAGCGCAAATACTCGTTTACCTTCCACAGTTCCACTGACGACAATGACTCAATGGTATGTTTCAATACAAAGTCAACAAAATCTTGTCCATGGCGTCGCATCTGCTCAGCGGTACTTTTCGGCAGTGAGTCGATTTCGGCCTCATCCATCATCGTAGTCAACTCTGAATCCAAATCAACCGATTGTGGAAGTTCCGGCAGTTCTTCAGCTTTGCCGATGTCATTTTCGAGCCAGTGGATGAAATCAATTAACGATTGATCGTCGTGATGATCATTGGAACTGATCTCTGACAACAACTGCTTCTTATGCCATTCTTATGCCATTCAGCGATTCCACCGGTAGATTTTTCCAATTTATTAGAGCAGGCATATTTGATCTGATGTTAGTTGAAACCAGTTAAAAATTGATGCCTAAGTTATAGACTCGCCTTTTCATCTTACCTATTTGTCTCTTTAACTGTCCCTCTGCACGCGTAATCAATGTACATCATACTCTCTGCCCAATCAGTTCACCCACCCCGTCTCTCCTCCAATCACATTAAATGAAAAAATGTGAAATAATGGCCGCTCAAAAGTGTGTTAAATTGACCAGAAAAGTGTGTTAATTTGGCCGCAAAAGTTTGTTAAATTGACCGATGTGCTGGGTAAAAGTTCTTTACAATGCGCTTGTATAGTATGTTGCGGAGTTGAATAATGGCCAAAACACGAGTGCGCGTAGCGCATACATACTCCGCAACATACTATACAATCTACCATTGTCCCACAACCAGCGACTGGGCATGACTGTCCATTGCGCTGACTCCTGAAGCGCGTTCAGTCACACTAAATACGGTATGCAGGCATAGACACAAACACACGGTGCGCAACGGAATTCCAGTATAGCACCCAGTCACGCACTCACATAGGGTGCACAAGCGGTAGTTCCAGGAATGTACACTCTCTATGCCTTGGGGGTTGCCCTCATGGGCGTAAATTGCACAACTGGCTCAAAGCCCAACCAATTCGTGCACAAGGCCCCAAATTAATGTGACCCTGCACAAGAAACCGCGCTAGGAAAATAAACGACCTACAACGCGGGGTCGAACCTGGACCAGTGGCACACAAGGCAGACGCGCTAGACCGCCGAGCCACGCGCCCCCCTGCTGCAAATCCTCAGTTATTGATGTAGAATAGTTCATTTCACAAAGACTTTGGGCTGTTGAGCTTTGCTTAACAACAGCTTGTGAAGTAGCTAGTTCTGTCTAATTTTGCATCGTTGCCAAGGTCACTTTATAATCACACAATATTTCATTGCCTGCCAGCTTTCCTATCTGAATGTCGATCTGCCTGCATGTCTGTCCGTCTCTCTGTCTGTGTGTCTGTTTTTCTGTGTCTGTCTGTGTGTCTGTCTGTCTGTCTGACTGTCTGTCTGTCTGTCTGTCCGTCTGTCTTGTGAAACGCCCTCTTCCTTCAGCCTGAATGCGGAGTAAATGAAGCAGCTTTAGGGAGTGTTTGCACTCAGATTTTTTACCTACAGCCTCAGAATTTCCAGCTAGCGATGCTACGCAGCCTGCTGAGCGATCATGCCAAGTGAGAGGGACTGATTTTCCGGCAGCATTTACCCGGTATTGACTCCCTTGTTACTTCTGCGGCTTTCCACCCATTTTCAGCTTTCAGTTTTGTCAACAAAGAACTTGGAAAATACTGCATCATTTTGCGAGAAAGTTTTATTGCAGCGAAAGCAGTTATCGACAAAAATTATATTTGAAAACTTTTCTGCTTTTTAAATTCTGCGTATTACTATTGAATCAACAGACAATACCACCTTGTATCAAAGAAAGATAGCAGGCTTTACTGTAGTGTAGAGAGCGCAATTTTTCTCAGATTACCCGCCCACATAGCCACACAGGACTGCTAACAAAGGGGTGGGGTATAGCCACACAGGACTGCTAACAAAGGGGTGGGGTATAGCCACACTGGACTGCTAACAAAGGGGTGGGGTATAGCCACACTGGACTGCTAACAAAGGGGTGGGGTATAGCCACACTGGACTGCTAACAAAGGGGTGGGGTATAGCCACGCAGGACTGCTAACAAAGGAGTGCGACTTCAGGATTCACGGCAGAAATAAGAAATAAGAAAGAAGAGGTAAAAGAAAAGCGTGTTTAAAGCTCAGAAGTTCTAAAGCCAAATAAGGCTGTATCATGTCGAAAAACAGATTTAGTGCCAGGTATTGTTGCTATGGCATACTTCTTCCGTATGCGATCACCTCGCACAGGGTCAGAACACTATGCTTGTGCAGGTCCACCTGCACCGTCTGTCCAACACGGCCGCAGCTGAAGTTCCTCACGGAGAAGACGCTGGTCTCGAAGTAGGAGGCGAACACAGCGCCGTCCAGGCTGATGGTGAAGTTGTTGAGCCTGTCAGCGCAGCAGTCCTGCCGGTTGTACAGGGCGACGCGGTCGATGTAGGCTCGCTGGGGCAGGCTGGCCCGCCACCAGTTGTGGCTGCGTTCGAAGGTGTGGCTGCAGGAACTGCCATCAAGGAAGTGCTGGCTGGTGTTGCCGTCAATGGCCCGGCTGCACTGCGCGTCAAAGGCAGCATCGATCTGCTGGCAACTCAAGAAACGCAGCGGCGTGAAAGCTGAGAATGAGTTGCATAAAAATTCTTTAGAAATTTCTGAATTGGTTCAGCCAATACTTGAACATCAGTGAATCATCCGCCCAGCTCACCCGCCTCCCTCTCGTACAGACCGTCGGGACAGTCGGCACCGCCCCGACCGACCCAGCTGGCGTAGTAGAGCTCCCAGTCGATGAGGCCGCAGTCGCAGCAGCCGCTCCGCCCCATTAAAATCGCGGCGCACCAGCCGAGACCTCTGCAGATGAAGGCGCATTCCCGGACGCTGTGAGCCATCAGGCTGGAGTTGATGGAGAAGCTGGTCTGGGCATCCGGAGCGCAGCCGGCAGGCCGCACGAAGCCGTGGCTGGCGGAAGTCAGCCTGACGGTAACGGCAGCAGCCAGAATCAGCGGGAACATACTTCCTTTCAGTCCTGCTCGATCTTCCTTTGCCCCAGTCAGCCTGTCTCCTTTTTTATATTCTTCATGCCTATTGAGAGCTTTGAACGACATGCCAGGCTGCGTAAAAAAATAATGCAATAATCATGTTAAGCTACTATTTTTGAGTAGCGAGTGAAGCATTAACTCAAATTTTACGAATTATCGTCCTGATTATCATTGAAAATCAATAAATTATTTTTTTCAAGGCATTTTAGAAAAATTTTATTCAAATAGATTTTATTCAAATTCGAAGGTCATAGTTATTGTGATTGGTCAATCTTGAAATTTTTTAATGATTTGTATTCTCGAATTGATTTGCGATTTCTCACAAGGTAAAATATTCATATAGTAAAATTAGGTACAATCGCTTTCCAGTCGAAGTTTACCCGTTACTAATTACGACGTAGCTAATAAATGTTATGCTTAATAAAAGACCCGGATTTACTGAAAGTTCTTGGCATTGTGCATTTCTTATAGGGGGGGGGGAATTAGGGGGAAAATGTCCAGGAGGGAAAACACACATTCTATATACCAAAGGGCGGCTTCAAGAACAATAGGAAAATTTCAAAATGCGCCTGACGACCTGGCCTGCCATCGATACCATGAGCTCGCTATTTCTCATTAAAATCCCGCCGCTCCAACTCCCCTTATTATTTCTGCATTGAACGGCGCGCATCGCTGAGCCCCGTCTCCCAGTCCAGTCCGGAAAT
Source organism: Macrostomum cliftonense (assembly GCA_950096795.1). Taxonomy (NCBI): domain Eukaryota; kingdom Metazoa; phylum Platyhelminthes; family Macrostomidae; genus Macrostomum; species Macrostomum cliftonense. The sequence continues at coordinate 206,357 of CATNEM010000299.1, read as the reverse complement.
GACCACGCGAACATGACGGCAACCAGCTGGCCAATAAAAATTGGACTGCCTGCCTCGCTACACAACAATGGCTGGGCCTTAAGCGAGCTGGATATTTTCCATATTGATAAATTAATGTCGGACGCTGAGTGAGGGTGTCGCCTCCACACCGGTACAGCTGTACGAGATCCGATCATCAGACCAAAGCCCGGTTCGACCCTGTGAGAAATTCTTTAGATCGCAAAAGCACTTTTTTTCCGCCGTAAAAGAGCCATGACTCGACACCTTGAGCTGAGCAAGCTGAACTTGCTGGCTTCGGCTGCCGCTGCTGTTTTTCTCATCTGCACTGCTTTCGGTATTTCGGGCGCTGGTGAGATTTTAAAATTACTAACTCTGAGCAGTCTTGGATACCAGTTTGAGCTGGGAAGGACTGAGCAGTTGTACACAGCCCTCAGGCGCGCAGCGCAGTGGGCTGTAGATCTGTTCGAAAGAAAAAGGAAGAGATTAGCTATCTTAATTTATTAATTTTACTGCCATCAAACTTTAATTTTTTATGTGGTCCCTCGTCTTCTCCACTTCTCACAAAACCACCCGGCTCCCAACCGTTTTATTTGGTTTCTCTGTCCGAGTTCTGAGCTCTAGTGTCTCATTGCCTCACAAAACCACCTGGCTCCCAACCGTTTTATTTGGTTTCTCTTTCCGAGTTCTGAGCTCTAGTGTCTCATTGCCTCACAAAACCACCTGGCTCCCAACCGTTTTATTTGGTTTCTCTTTCCGAGTTCTGAGCTCTAGTGTCTCATTGCTGATTTTGCTTTTGCCGAAGCACATGATGGATGCTCGAACCCCACTTTATTTATGGCAAAGCTGACGGGCTCTGCCTATATAAATTGCTTGATATTGATTGGTTGAAAACCCAGTCATAACCCAGCTATGCCTATAGTTAGCATTTTATTTTAATTTACATTTTGCCTTCTACATCGATAATTCTATTCATACTTAATTTCTATCCATGCTAAAAAATCCGCAGATGCAACTCTTTACCACTCAGTTTTTAGTTTTTTTTAATACTGTGAGTGCTACTCGTTCTTGGTTACAGAGGCGCCTTTCAGCCATCTGTAAAACAGCTGCAATAATCCAAATTGCCAGCAAAGCTCTTTTTTAATGCTGAGAGTAAATTGTTTTTCATATCGAAGTTACAAACTGGAATCTGCCACGTTGCCTCGCTTTCTGGGAAAGCTGGGGCCAGAAAAGCCTCCCATTAAATAGGGATCAGTTTAGCTTGCACGCACGACAACAACCGTGGCACGGTTACCACGGTCCGTGATGTGCGGTCAATCTGATTAATTATCGGTCAGCGTTGGACTAATATCGTAAAAGTACCTTTCCATAGCTTGGCATGAGGTTCAAGTCAAGGACACCTTAAGTAGAAGGACGGGACACTTCGTTTCTTGGAAAGTTTTTTTGAGTCCAATCTTCGCGAAAAAATACACTTCGGAGAAAGAAAATTTGCAGATTTTCGACATTAAATAAAAGATTGCGCTCGATTGGAAGCAGATGCAAATGTCATCTTTTGATATGTGTTTCCTGCCTTCTTATCTATCTATCGAACTATGTTCGATATTAATATTGATCTTTAAATGGTAAAAGCATTTGTCGAAAATTATACTTTCAATAAAATAATATTTCGCCAGCTGGGCTGGTTCTAATCCTCCCCTAACAAAGTCTGCTGCATTCAAATAACGTTTCTATTGATCAGTATTTTGTATAATTTTGTTGGTCCAGTCACATGTCATTGTCCGATTCTTTTTGGATTGGCGATTTGTCATTTATTCGTTTTTGACAAAAGTGAATTATTGTCAATAAAAATAATAGGAAGATCAATTTTTCACAAATTAAGACGTACGTAGTTCGATAGAGTAAGAAGCCAGGAAACAAATATCAAAATATGATACGCTCGTATTTGCATCTGCTTCCAATCGAGCGCAATCTTGAAATTTTGTTGAAAATCTACAAATTTCCTATCTATTGCTTCGCGAAAATTGGACTGCAAAACTTTCCAAGAAACGCAGTGTCCCGTCCTTCTAATTACGGTGTCCTTGGTTCAACTGATGTGCAATTTTTAGAATAAAGTTATGCGCAAATCAGTTTTGTTTATGGGAAGGAAAAATGCCATGGAAACTTTCCTACTCTACTAATTAGTAGTAGATTGCCTTCTCTGCCCTCAGCAGCCGCTGTCCGGTCCTTGCTGGTGTGCGAGAACGCGATCGCCCAGCTGAGGTGCGAGGCCGGCGCCATCAGGATTGCCCACGCCATGTTCGGCAAGTCGCGCGAGTTCTCCACCGAGTGCACCAGGACGACCAACAGCATGACGGACTGCAGCAGCCCGAACTCCCTGAACTTCGTGCAGAGCCAGTGTGACGGCCGGGCGGACTGCAGCTTCGCGGCCAGCAACGCCAATTTCGGCTCCGACCCGTGTCCCGGCAACTACAAGTACCTGTTCGTGAACTACACCTGCCAAGGTAACTTTCACTTGTTAGTTGCGCTGCTTCACCGGAGCCAGGACCGGAGTGCAGCCAGCAGGTTTGCAGTCTGGTGAGACGCTTTTTGTTTGCTCGAGCTCTGGCATGGCGCGATTTATTTTTAAGGTTGATAAAATTCGCAAGTTTTGAGGGAAATAATCACCAGCTGAATGCAACACAATGGAGGCCTTCATGAATTGTTGAGCTCTAACTAAAAAGCATTTTGCGACTCCAGTACTCTGCATGTCAGACTTACGTATGGCTTGATATCCTGGAATTTATGCTGAGTAAGGAAGGGAATGTCTGAGGAGCACTTTTGTGCGACAAATCCTGAGAGTTTGGAAGCAGTGAAAGCCAAAGAAGCTTGAAATACGAGTAGATGACCGACTTAGAAGTGAGTAAACAGTCTGTCTCTTTTAGCGATCAAAGGCATTAGAATTAAGTAGATAGCGCGGTGACAAGAGATTTGTGGATATTTCCCATTTAACAGAGTCCATTTGTTTGATTTCCAATTTCATTAGCTTATTTCACTACAATAGCATGGCAAAAAATCAACAACATGCACTATTGAAGTTTGTTCCGTCAATAAAGGCGAGAAACAGATTTTCCCCGTGACAAATCTCCTCCTAGGCTTCTAATGCGCTGTGAATTTTGAATGCCACTTAGCCAAGCAACAGGCTGCGCTGCTGTGCCGGCCTCGCGTGTCGCGGATGATACGCGCTAAAAGATGGAGAAAAACACAGAGGCTGCGTGGCAAGGTGGCAACATTTAGGCAAGGGAGTGCGGAACTAGCAGAGCTGAAGCTGCGGCCTGAGAGGCTGGCGATGAGGAAACACCGCCGTGGGAAACTTCTCGGGACTCGCGTATCCATCTGGCTGTCTCTTCCCATTCTCCGTGTCTTCCCACTCCCCCCGCCTGCGTGTCTCTCGTCTCCGATCTCCCAGAGGGGGCTCCCCAACTGCAGCCAATGAGGTTTTCTGCTGCAGTAGGCGGGGCCGTTTATTAGCTAAAAGACGCAGCGCAGGGCAGAACGGATAAGCGCAACCTGTGTTTGGGCCGCAGCTGCTAATCAGGTTCTCTGCAACCGTCGGAAGGAGGTCGCCATGCATCAACTCAGCAGCGGCCCCGGCGCCCGGCGCTGCTCCAGCTTCCGCGGCATCGGCAGCCACGGCGCCGGAGATTCGAGCGCTGCCGGAGAAAGTGGCGGCGGGGGAGGCGCCGCCGGCTCGGGAGACGCGTCAACTGGCGCCGGCGATCCCACCCGCCTGGCGCCCAAGCGATCCAGCTTCTCCGACGCCGTGTCGTTGTCGCCTTCCCGACGTCGGCGCTTCGCCACCCCGGCGCCAGGCGAGTCCGAGGTATTCGACAAGCGGCTGGAGGACTCGCTGCGGGACCTCCGCATCATGCAGGCCCGGCTAGCTCGGCAGCCGCCGTCAGGTAGGTCAGCTCTGAGTAGGTCAGGGCAAGCCCATCTAAATAGAATTCAGGCTGCATCTGGGTGAAGCTTCTCGTCAGATATTTTGCTCAGTGAAGAGGGACAGAGAGCGCGACTGATGATGAGAAAAATGAGTAGGGAGCGGGAGACTAGGTAGCCATGCTGTTGCCAGCTGGGAAGGAATCCTGGATAGCCATGCTGTTGCCAGCTGGGAAGGAATCATCGATACAAATGAGCGAGCTCAGATGCATAGATAGCCGCTGCACTGGGGCAAATTTCACTTTTTTTTCAAGTGTCGACTTCACCGCTCGGGAAAGGCAATTACAGCTGAGCTGGAAAGATGGGAATGCAAAAAAACTTCGGGCAAGCATCGACTAAGCCTGGCCGCTCCCTCGCTCCCTGGACAGGCTGGGCGGGCGCGGCTCACAAAGGCCGAAAATTGCTTGGAGGAGAGGCCGCTTGGCCAAGGCCGACCCTGCGTACGCTCTCATTCAGTTCCCATGCATAGAGAAATGAAATATCACTGGCCAAGTTCACATGCCGGGCCTCTCACTAATAATGTGTTCATACTGACAGTGAGCTCTGCTGTGCGCTCACCAGTTTTTTTCACCATCTCGCAGTGATCTTCCCTGTGTACGACTTTCCCTCCTAAAAAAGCTGTTGCTGACATCCTGCCAACCTTGTCCCGCTTGTCACTGTCCTGTCAGCCAAGAATTCGAAAGCGGAATTTAGACAGGGGAAGTTTTTTCACATCCATCCCACCGCCTGCTCCGCCAATATTAACAGCAGCCTCGCTAAGTCCTGAGTTCGATTACATGATGGATAAAAATGTGAACTTGATGAAGCTCTTTGCTTCCCTTTATGGCAATCCGCCCAGTTCTACCTTTTCCGGCTGACGGCTTAATTAGAAGCCGGGGGCCAGGCCAGCTCGAAATTGCCTGATGTCAAATCCGAGATTCTTGGGCGCTTGGATGAAGACAAGAACTTGCCAAATTAGCTATACGTGGTTGCTACTCCCTCTAGACTCTGCAGAATTAATGAACTCAGCGTGGGGATTTCAATTTGATGTAGCCAACTCGTAGGTTCAACGGCTTTGTGGGAATGTGGAACAGTTCAAAGGGAATTTTCTACATTTATTTCATCCCAAGCTTCCTTGACTTTTCCTTCACCCGCTCAGCCGCCGTATCCCATCACATTGTCTCCATGCTTACAGAAAGTACAGGTTCCCTGCCCCAGGCGGTTTGATCTTCAACCTACCTTGTATCCTGCATGTGTTATTAGGCCTCGTCGTTTCTTTCTTGAAGAAGGTCTTTGAATTGTCTGGCTGTCACAGCAAAAACTTTACCCCCAGTGTACAGTGCCTCTGCAGCACAAACTTTACCCCAGTGTACAGTGCCTCCTGCAGCACAAACTTTACTCCCAGTGTACAGTGTCTCCCGCAGCATAAACTCTACCCCCAGTGTACAGTGCCTCCTGCAGCACAAACTTTACTCCCAGTGTACAGTGTCTCCCGCAGAATAAACTCTACCCCCAGTGTACAGTGTCTCCCGCAGCATAAACTCTACCCTCAGTGTACAGCGTCTGCTGCAGCACAAACTTTACCCCCAGTGTACAGTGTCTCCTGCAGCACAAACTTTACCCCCAGTGTACAGTGTCTCCTGCAGCACAAACTTTACCCCCAGTGTACAGTGTCTCCTGCAGCACAAACTTTACCCCCAGTGTACAGTGTCTCCTGCAGTCCAAACTTTAATCCTAGTTTTTTACAAAGAGACCAAGTTTCAAAATTGAAGCATTAAGGATTGAAGCAGCATATTGAAGCATCACATACCCCACGCTTGCAACAACATGCTATCATTGCAAGCATTATCGTATAAAGCAAGAATTATTAGGATGTGAAAATTAAGCTCCGCAGATCCGCTCTCCCTCATCAATATTCGTCAAATTGCATCGGGTGAAAAACGAACCCGTCGCATCCTGAAGCAAAAAAATTTTAACATAAAACCACTCAGCCAGCGCTGCTGATCTTCAGCTGATGCGACGACGCAACCCACGAATTGTAGCAGCCTGAATCCCACGGCCTATCAAATTTCCTAAGTTATCCCGTTGCTTTTCCAATCGAGATCAGGTTTCAAAACTCTATGGACTGAAAGCCTTACTAGATGCTCAGATATTACGGACATCACAGCAAGATCCTTTAGTTAAGGTGAAACTTTTCTTCACTGCAACTATTAATTCTAACTTAATTAAAACTTGTTTGTTTCAAAGCTTCTTTTTCTCTGCCGTGGCCATTGCTGCTGCTGGTTAGGTTCCGAGACTGAGGTTCAGGTTCTCTTGCCTCCGAATCTCCATTAGCCATTGATTACAGCTCAGCTGCCGAGACCCGTTCGAAACGCCCTAATTGGAGGATGGAATCGATTATTCACCAGGACAGGAGGGAGTGCGAAGAGCCGAAGCGCGCTCGGGAGAATTATCCCCCTGCGTGAGATGGTTTCTGACTGTTTTGTGCGCGCAGAATTTCGTATTTCCCGGCCCCTGAAAGCACCACTTTTCCTTTTGAGTTATTTTTCTGCTAAATTTTAAGAATAATGTAGCAATATGATTGGGGAATCTGCTGGTTTTTTGGTCAACTTGGACCTCTCCTGTCCTCCTATAGTGATTGTAGAAAGCGAATTCCACGATAAACTTGTTTTTTTCAAAGCTTTAACGTTAATTAGATTAGTTTGTTTAGCTTGTTCCATCCTATCCGGCTCCGCATGAACTTTATAGCTACACATATTTTGTGTTGTGACTTGGGGTCACCTCTGCAGGCCATTCAGCTGAACTCGCTTGTTCAATTCGTCTAAAAAGAGCAACACAAAAAACTTTTCTCACTGATAGTTTGATCTATCAATCATACTCATGCTTCATTGATCTATCCGTGTATCTATCTGTCTATCTATCTATCTATCTATCTATCTATCTATCTATCTATCTATCTATCTATCTATCTATCTATCTATCTATCTATCTATCTATCTATCTATCTATCTATCTATCTATCTATCTATCTATCTATCTATCTATCTATCTATCTATCTATCTATCTATCTATCTATCTATCTATCTATCTATCTATCTATCTATCTATCTATCTATCTATCTATCTATCTATCTATCTATCTATCTATCTATCTATCTATCTATCTATCTATCTATCTATCTATCTATCTATCTATCTATCTATCTATCTATCTATCTATCTATCTATCTATCTATCTATCTATCTATCTATCTATCTATCTATCTATCTATCTATCTATCTATCTATCTATCTATCTATCTATCTATCTATCTATCTATCTATCTATCTATCTATCTATCTATCTATCTATCTATCTATCTATCTATCTATCTATCTATCTATCTATCTATCTATCTATCTATCTATCTATCTATCTATCTATCTATCTATCTATCTATCTATCTATCTATCTATCTATCTATCTATCTGTTGTGTTGACAACAATGGCAAGAGTTGTGAGACACGTCAGAGTAGAAGAGGTTGTCAGTGAGGGATGCAGAGGAGATCCAAGGAATAATTTCAAAGTAAAGCAGCAGAAAAGCCGGGTGCTGCAGTGAGGGGAAGACAGGCAAAGACTCCCCACTGAGCCGTGGGCGGGGAGTTCACACAGGCAGACTTTTGAGTAAGAATTTTTGTTGCTATTGAGTGGCAACACAGGAGCAGAAGAATGGAGCAGAGAGACAACAGAGCGACGCAAAGCGCCCACATTGAGCCAGCAATTAGCAGTGTGACAATTCTATGGAAACTGAACAAGGCGATTGCTTCAGTTCAGCTGCCACAGGTGACAGGCACGGGAAAAGATGACTGCAATAGTGATGCTGGACTTGGAAATCCCAGAGACTCTGCTCCTCAGCCGGAGCCATGAGAGTGTCGGCAGCAACAAAGCGCTGATTTCTGACGGGTGACAGCAGCAAGCGGACACGCAAGGTGGGCCGGGCAAACTGCCCCTAGCAGCAGCAAATTTTGCGGCAGAAGCAGCTGCGGCTACTCCCGTTGGAACTTTTATCAGGGAAAGGCGGGGCCGGCGGGCTGATAATTAGCCCATTTTCCCATAGGCTTTGTTCCACGTATTCCCTGAGTCCTCGAGGACGAGCGGAGACCCCCGGGGAACCCGCTCCCTTCACCTGGCCCGCTCATTAGAGCCCTCGGCCCTGGGGATGTCACGTACCCGCCTGCTACCTCCGCATGGCAACAAGGCTGAAAGGCATTGCCGCGTCTGTTCCCGCAATCCGCGTGCCGATGCCCCGAGACTCGCAGCTGCACTTTCTGGCCGCTGAGCCGTCCGCAGTTTGAGAACGGCAAGTCAGCGTGAGATAAGCCGGGCATTAGTCCGCCTGATGGGATTCCTGTGCGGGGCCGCAGCATTAATCCCCACCTGAAAGTGCAGTCAAACCTGCCCGAGCTTTCCCAGCGTCTTGCCTGAACAGTCGCACACCTGATTGATTTGATGATGCCCCCCCTCTCAGCCTCCTTCACTTTGATGGCGCTTCTTGTGCGTCGAATTTCGCCAGCGAGGTGTCGGGTGGCCCACGCGAAGAGCCAGGCGACTCGATTTTCAGTCGCTTGCGAGGATTTGAGCCACCCGGGTTAACAGCCTGCCAGCTCGCGTGATTCTATAATTCCGTGCGCGGCAGATGAAGATGACTCAGTGAGGGTAGATAGGGCTGAAAACATTGATACTACTTACAGTAGAGAGAATGCCACAGAGGTGTGGTTGAAACTGGCGAAGAAAAATATTTCTCCAAAGTTATCGTATCCCTACGAGCCAAACTTCCTCTATCGAAACTGCGACTCTCTCTTCTCTAACTGCAACTTTTTGTACCTAACCTGCAACCATCTCTCACCAAACTGCAACCTCCTCTACCTAAACTGCAATTTCCTCTACCTAAACTGCAACCTCTTCTCCCAAAACTGCAACCTCCTCTCCCGAAACTGCAACCTCCTCTCCCGAAACTGCAACCTCCTCTCCCGAACCTCATTCACCTAAACTACTACCTTCCCTACCTAAACTGCAAACTTATCTACCTAAACTGCAACCTTCTCTACCTAAACTACAACCCTCTCTACCTAAACTGCAACCGCCTACCCAGCCCTCAGCAACAGTTCGCCGAGCCCCCGGAACGCGTCCTCGCCGGTGCACGAGTCGCCGAGTCCGCGCGGCAGCAGCCCGGTGCCGATGGCGCTGAGGAAGCGAGCGCTGAGCCTCGCCAACGCGGTGCTGGGCATGCCGGAGATCCTCGGTGAGTTTCTCACTGCTTCACGGCCATCTTATTCCCCCTTAGCAGTTTTTTTTACTTGAACGGCTCAAAGCCTTGGCTTTGATCAAAAGCGAGTTGAAGCAGCTCAAAGCCACGGTGAGCCGTAAGCCGAGAAGCCAGGCCCAACAGAAGTAATTGATCGGAGGCACGGGCGCAGTTAAACATCCAACACCAGCCATTGAGGATGAGGAAGAAAACACGGAGAACTTGCGCCTGTGTGTGGGCAAGCTCGAATTGCGGCCTGTCAAGGGCGGATTGCAGATAATCTCCGCTCAGTTCAGCCGGGAAGCCATGATTGAGGCAGAGTGGGAGAAGGCGCCTGGGCAGACGCTCCTTCCTGCGCCTCACCTCAAAGCCTTTGTGGCGACAGGGCGGCGCAGAGCGGGAATGGGAGACGGCCAAGGAGGGGGGAGGCTTCCCAGGGGCTGAAGTTTAGCCGCCAAGGCTTGAGCCTCGCCTCATGATTGATGCAAACGGGAAGTCACTTGTCGGTCAGGGCCTGCCCCGTCGCCTTCTCGGGCGCGCTGATCGACCTGCTGCCGCCTTTTAGAAGCAGAAACGGCAGCTCTGTGTCTTTCATGGGTAGAAGAAAGTCTGGTGGGAGGAACTGGCGCCCGGACCTGGGCTGCTTTCCCCTAAAGCCGTGCTCTTGGATTTGCGCCATCCTGCCGGCAATGCTGCATCAAAGCAATCTCAACAGACGAGAGCGCGCAGGGGTGGCCAGAAGTCAGGAAAATGTTAAAGACGGGCAAAAAGCAAAAGATGGAGAAAGAGGGAAGGAGGGCTTCTGCAAGCTCTCCGATTGGTTGCATAGTAAGTCCCAGCCTGCTCTTAAAAGCTGCGGACAATTTGCCGGCTTGCCCTGCCCCGCTCCGCGCCCCAAAGTCCAGCTGCATCGCTGCTTCCCCCCTCGTTAACTTGCTGCTCTCCAGGCTCCGGCCAGAGCTCAGCGACATCGCTGCACGAATCCGACAAGTCGCCCGCGCCCGCCATGTCAGCGGCCGACGGAGGCGGCTGCCGAGCGAAGGTCGCCAGTCCCGGAGGCGAGTTCCGGCGCGAGCGCCGACGCGCCAGCATGCAGGACGCCATCGACGCGTCCAAGATCAACGCCGACCTCTACAGCAAGCTGGTGTGTGCAGCGGGCAGGCAAGGGGAAGATGCTGGATCGGGGAATGCGCACGCACAGTTGCCCACCACCCCGGAGCGTCATCAGTAGCCAGGGGGCTCAAATTTCATTTCTAGCCCACTATTTAGTTCTAGCAGAGCCCGTGGACTGGACAGGGTTTACTTGAAAAATTAAAGCCGTTCTGAACAACAATCAGTGAGGATTCCTCAGCCAAGGGCCTACTACTAGGCTGGAGCCAACAGATAGTCAGAGAACGGTAGGACAAAGCCAACAAATACACAAGATTAGGGATTACTAAGATGTGAGGAAGGGAGAGAGTAGGGTGAGATGCAGGCAGACAAGAAATCTCCCGGAGAATGATCCGGCAAGGCCTATGGTGTGAGAAAAAGAGACTTCGGGCGAGGTGCAGGTAGAGCAGCCAGAGCAGGACGCATCAAAGGTGATGGAGAGGGAAATGGCGTCGAAGCGCAGATGGGCGCCTGGAAATAGCAGGTTATGGGCAGACTTAGGGGCGCAATTAGTATAATTAGATCAGGGACGCTTCCTAACAAATATTTTCCGAGTCCGGGTACTCCACCCTGCAAGCTGGATGTCTCAGGTTGTCTTTGATTGAAAACGCGTCATCATTGCTGGGATTTTGCTGCTTCTCTGGCAATCAAATCAGAAAGTAAAATTAGGGAGCTGAGCGGGCCGGAGTGACGGTCTGTAATTATTTTAATTGGTGGGTGATTTACGAGGTATCTGTAAGCACACCTTGCTGGTTAACCTTCTTGTAGAGGTTGAAAATCAGCTTTTGGAATTCATCCTTGGAATCAAAAATATGATTTTAAAACCTCCTGGGGATGAGACGAAAATGTATAAATCAAAGTCAAATTATGAGCTAAAATAATGAACATGTCACTGGAATGGCGAAAAAATTGCTCAGCTAAGTTACTGTAGAGTGTTTCATGGGAGTTTTCATTGTATTCCATTAAAAAAATGTTCGCACCTGCGCCAACCGCAGTACAACCAGGCCAACGCCACAATCCAGAGCATCCAGGAGGAGAACCTGGGCCAGCTGAACTTCTCCGTAGCCTACAAGGAGGAGACTGGCATTCTCACTGTGCGCATCATCCAGGCAATCGAGCTGCAGCCCAAGGACAGCTCCTGCGGCCTGGCGAACCCCTACTGCCGCGTGGCCGTGCTGCCCAACCGCAAGACGCAGACAACCACCAAAATACACAAGAAAACGCTCAATCCGGAATTCGAGGAGGAGTTCATCTTCGAGGTGAAGCCGCAGGATCTGAACTGGAGCGTGCTGGAGATCACGGTGTTCGACTACGACCCCTGCTCGCTGGACGACTGCCTCGGCCAAGTTAAGCTGCCCCTGTCCGAGGCGGAATTCAGCGAGAGGCAGCTGCTGTGGAAGGGCCTCTCGGCAATCGAGAAAGATCAGGACCCGGTAAAGCGGCTTCTCTGTTGACCATTGAACTTAGGGATTTAGGATTTAAAAACATACGAGTAAGAAACTCAACTTTTCGACCAGATGTACAGTCCATTGGTACAGCAGTAACAAGCTGCGCGGCGCATCCGAGGGCTGTGTACAACTGCACAGTTTTGACAGGCTGGAGGGGCCGCAATAACCACCCTTAATTTTCCCAGCTCACACTGGGACCCAATCTCAGCTGGGTGGACTGAAGCAATCCGAGATTAAGTGCCTTGATCAACGGTAAAAATTGCCTGCGAAGGCTGGGGATCGAACCCACGACCCACGACCCGCCTACGCGCTGGTCTACAGGAAATTTCAACAGCAGAGTAGGCAATTAGTCACACCCAGTTCAGGGACTGTTTAAGTGACACACAAATCACCCGAGCTAAGGACGTAATAGGCCGTAAATATCCTGTACGGAAAAACCCATGGTCCCTCCACGACTTTTCCTGTTTTCTTGGGGACAACACTATTGTAAGAGCCGAGAATGTAGGCGCGAGACACGAAGTATATTTGACGATTCATAACAAGGTCGATAAATAAATAGGCATGCGATGACAAAGTATTTGATTAGGTAATAGCCAAAGCTGAGCACACTCATTAAAGGGTGAATGCAAAACCACAACGTGCGTAGATAAAACACAAGTGCAAACCCCCACACAAGCGCGCAGTGAAACCCCACATTACTCTCCCCCAAGAAAAGCGCATGGGATATAAGACAAATGGGATAAAAGAAAAAAAACTAATAATTATTACAGTGAAAGCGAAAATTAGCACCGCGAAAACGTCTGAAAAAACAGCACTGCTAGAGTCGAAAAACAAACTGCACTGCTAGAGACAGAAAACAAACGGCACTGCAAAGCGTCAGTCTCTCTGTCACATCGCTCAGCATCACCAGGTCGCAACATAGAAGTCCGGCTGCCGTCGCTGCCTGCTGGACCGCCGCACCGCGTTGCCGTCAGCCTCAGCGGCCTCGTACTCGCGCAGCTGCTCCCAGGCATCAGGGCCGGACAACTCGGTGGCTTGGCCTTCGGCTGCCCGCTCCTCTGGCTTCTCTGCGGCCGGCCTGTCGGAGATGCCCGGGCGGTCTACAAACGGCTTCATGCGGTCGTGGTGAACGAGCAGCCGTCGCTTGCCGTTCTCAGACTGCACTCGGTAGTTCACGGGGCCGACCTTCTTGATGACGGTGAACGGGCCGGACCATCGGCTTGACAGGCTCTTGCACTGGCTGCGCTTCATCGCATGGTGCGTCAGCATCACTCGATCGCCGGCCTTGAACTCGGTAGTCTCGGCCCCTCGGTTGTAGAACGCGTGCTGCGAGCTCTGGGCCGCGTGAAGATTTGCCCGAACCACCTGGAAGCCGCGCCGGATTCTGGCCTGGAGGTCCTCGCAGTGGTGCGGCGGGTCTTGCGTACGTCCTTAGCCGAGCCGAGGAAGTCGCGCAAGTCTGCTTGAAGAGCTCGGCCTCGAACTGGCAGCCTTGGTCCGCCGTGGACAGCTCCTGCGCCACAGCTGCCTAGCTCTCTAAGCGCGACATCGCTGATCAGCGAGGTCTGAGCTCCGGTGTCTAGCAGCCACCTGCACGGTCTGTTGTTTTCTTTGCCCGGAAAAAAAATGGCCTGAAGCACGGGATTGCTCCTGGGGGTTGGTGAGGGTCCCGCACCCGTCGCACCAACCCTTAGAAGTTTCCCTGGGCGTTTGATGGGCAGACGGAGGCCTTGTGGCCTCGTCCGGAGCACTTGTGGCAGATAATGGGGCCCGGCTTCTTCTCTCGCTGTCGACATTGCGCTGCAAGATGCCCGAGCTGGCCGCAGTTGAAGCAGGCCCTCCTCGCTTCTGCTGGTGACGTTGGTTGTCGCGGCCGGGTTGCGCGCTGACTCTGGCGATAAGTTCCTCCATTCTCCGCTACAGCCGGTCTAAGCGGTCGAACTCGGCCGGACCGTTCGCGCTGGCAGAGCAGACTGCGCCAACTGCCACCGGCTGTAACCTCGCCAGCTCCTCCAGCCGGGTCGCCCGCTGCAGCAGGATTTCCAGGCTGCAGGTCTCAGCATCCTCTGCCTTCAGCAGGCTGTCACGAATGTCGGCTTTCAGCAGCTGCAGAAGCTTGAAGCGCACGTCCCGATCTCGATGCTCTGTACTGTCATCCGGCCTAGCCTTCTGGTGAAGCAACCTCAGGTTAAAGCAGAGCTCCCGGAGTGTCTCAGTGTCTCCTCGTTTTCTGGAGTAAAAATCGCTCATGGCCTTATAGCTGTTACTCTCGCTACCGTAAAAACTGGTCAGCTCTCTCTTGATTGTCTTGAAGCTTTTCAGCTTTGAATCGTCGAGGTCCCAGACGACCAGCTGTGCTTCGCCAGTGAGCAGCAGCTTCACCTTCGACGCTGAAGTCTCGTCGTCCCATTTCGCATCCTGGGCAAACTCTTCAGACATGCGCAGCCATTTGCGCACATCAGTGCAGTCCGTGCCACTAAACTTTGGCGGTAGAAGTTGTGAGTTGGACTGGGCCATGAGCACTGGGTTCTACGCTGCCACCAATGTAAGAGCCGGGAATGTAGGCGCGAGACACGAAGTATATTTGACGATTCATAACAAGGTCGATAAATAAATAGGCATGCGATGACAAAGTATTTGATTAGGTAATAGCCAAAGCTGAGCACACTCATTAAAGGGTGAATGCAAAACCACAACGTGCGTAGATAAAACACAAGTGCAAACCCCCACACAAGCGCGCAGTGAAACCCCACATTACTCTCCCCCAAGAAAAGCGCATGGGATATAAGACAAATGGGATAAAAGAAAAAAAACTAATAATTATTACAGTGAAAGCGAAAATTAGCACCGCGAAAACGTCTGAAAAAACAGCACTGCTAGAGTCGAAAAACAAACTGCACTGCTAGAGACAGAAAACAAACGGCACTGCAAAGCGTCAGTCTCTCTGTCACATCGCTCAGCATCACCAGGTCGCAACATAGAAGTCCGGCTGCCGTCGCTGCCTGCTGGACCGCCGCACCGCGTTGCCGTCAGCCTCAGCGGCCTCGTACTCGCGCAGCTGCTCCCAGGCATCAGGGCCGGACAACTCGGTGGCTTGGCCTTCGGCTGCCCGCTCCTCTGGCTTCTCTGCGGCCGGCCTGTCGGAGATGCCCGGGCGGTCTACAAACGGCTTCATGCGGTCGTGGTGAACGAGCAGCCGTCGCTTGCCGTTCTCAGACTGCACTCGGTAGTTCACGGGGCCGACCTTCTTGATGACGGTGAACGGGCCGGACCATCGGCTTGACAGGCTCTTGCACTGGCTGCGCTTCATCGCATGGTGCGTCAGCATCACTCGATCGCCGGCCTTGAACTCGGTAGTCTCGGCCCCTCGGTTGTAGAACGCGTGCTGCGAGCTCTGGGCCGCGTGAAGATTTGCCCGAACCACCTGGAAGCCGCGCCGGATTCTGGCCTGGAGGTCCTCGCAGTGGTGCGGCGGGTCTTGCGTACGTCCTTAGCCGAGCCGAGGAAGTCGCGCAAGTCTGCTTGAAGAGCTCGGCCTCGAACTGGCAGCCTTGGTCCGCCGTGGACAGCTCCTGCGCCACAGCTGCCTAGCTCTCTAAGCGCGACATCGCTGATCAGCGAGGTCTGAGCTCCGGTGTCTAGCAGCCACCTGCACGGTCTGTTGTTTTCTTTGCCCGGAAAAAAAATGGCCTGAAGCACGGGATTGCTCCTGGGGGTTGGTGAGGGTCCCGCACCCGTCGCACCAACCCTTAGAAGTTTCCCTGGGCGTTTGATGGGCAGACGGAGGCCTTGTGGCCTCGTCCGGAGCACTTGTGGCAGATAATGGGGCCCGGCTTCTTCTCTCGCTGTCGACATTGCGCTGCAAGATGCCCGAGCTGGCCGCAGTTGAAGCAGGCCCTCCTCGCTTCTGCTGGTGACGTTGGTTGTCGCGGCCGGGTTGCGCGCTGACTCTGGCGATAAGTTCCTCCATTCTCCGCTACAGCCGGTCTAAGCGGTCGAACTCGGCCGGACCGTTCGCGCTGGCAGAGCAGACTGCGCCAACTGCCACCGGCTGTAACCTCGCCAGCTCCTCCAGCCGGGTCGCCCGCTGCAGCAGGATTTCCAGGCTGCAGGTCTCAGCATCCTCTGCCTTCAGCAGGCTGTCACGAATGTCGGCTTTCAGCAGCTGCAGAAGCTTGAAGCGCACGTCCCGATCTCGATGCTCTGTACTGTCATCCGGCCTAGCCTTCTGGTGAAGCAACCTCAGGTTAAAGCAGAGCTCCCGGAGTGTCTCAGTGTCTCCTCGTTTTCTGGAGTAAAAATCGCTCATGGCCTTATAGCTGTTACTCTCGCTACCGTAAAAACTGGTCAGCTCTCTCTTGATTGTCTTGAAGCTTTTCAGCTTTGAATCGTCGAGGTCCCAGACGACCAGCTGTGCTTCGCCAGTGAGCAGCAGCTTCACCTTCGACGCTGAAGTCTCGTCGTCCCATTTCGCATCCTGGGCAAACTCTTCAGACATGCGCAGCCATTTGCGCACATCAGTGCAGTCCGTGCCACTAAACTTTGGCGGTAGAAGTTGTGAGTTGGACTGGGCCATGAGCACTGGGTTCTACGCTGCCACCAATGTAAGAGCCGGGAATGTAGGCGCGAGACACGAAGTATATTTGACGATTCATAACAAGGTCGATAAATAAATAGGCATGCGATGACAAAGTAGTCACCTTCGAGAAATTTCTATTCGTATGTTTTCTAGAAATTTCTCGAAGGTCACTACATATTTGATTAGGTAATAGCCAAAGCTGAGCACACTCATTAAAGGGTGAATGCAAAACCACAACGTGCGTACATAAAACACAAGTGCAACCCCCCACACAAGTGCGCAGTGAAACCTCACACTATTTTAATGTTCCAACTGAAATGTCTGTTTAACCACGCCCACTCTATTCATTTGGGCTCGCAAGTCAAATATTAAATTAACGAATCGGCTATAAATGCCTTTCAGGAGCATAAAATTGGCGACCTGATGTTCTCTCTGTCCTACCTGCCAGCCGCCAAACGGCTCAGCGTCTCGGTCATCAAGGCCAGAAATTTGCGCGACCTGGCCAAGGACAGACCGCTCACCGGTGAGTGCGAAAATTCTACGAGTATTGCGGGGCTCACTGAACTTCCTACATTCTAAATTTCTAAAAGAAAGCCGCCCCCTCTGGCTTCCTCCGCAGACGCCACGGTCCGAGTGACGCTGTCAATGCAGGGGGGCAAGAAGGTCAAGCGCAAGAAGAGCTCCAACTGCAAGATGTCCGGCAACGCCGTGTGGGAGGAGGCCCTGGTCTTCAACGGTGTGGCGGAGGAGGACCTGCGCTCCGGCTGCCTGGAGATCGCCGTCTGCCACGAGGGCGTCCTGAGCAGCACGGAGATGGGCCGGGTGTACCTCGGCCCGGACACTGCAGGCCAGGAGTACCAGCACTGGTGGAACATGCTGAAGTCCAAGGGAGCCTCAGCTCGATGGCACCGCCTGATGCCGCCGCAGGCACGGAAGTGACGGGACGGGAGCCCGGCAGTAGCGAGCTGATTTTTTTGTTGCTCAAGCACAGCCCGAACTCCGAGTACGAAGGCGTATTGTTCAAGCAATTCGCAATCCTAACCCGATTCTCCCCGAGCTCAGACTCCCTCTTGATGCTGCCAAACGCGAGCTACGAAGCCCCGAGGGCGACTCAAAACTCCAAGCTGTCTGAAAAAAAACTGCTTTGGAAGGCTCCATCTGGCATTATCAAATTAATCCTGCAAAACTGATTATAACGAAAAGGATTTGCTTAGCATTGCTTGACAATTCGATCTGAGTTGAAACTTTGTGGCTTCGCGCACAAAGAGCCACTGTTTTATTCAGTTCACTTACGAGTGCAAATCTCGTGCTGCATAGGCTATTCCTCATGTTTGCATCGAGCTTTAATCCCAATTGCGACTCGCGTTAATTCAGAATCGCGCACCCAATGAACTAATGGGCTTCAGTGAGTAACTTCTTCATCATGAACTCATACTTTTCAATTAAATAAATGCTTACAAAAGAGTATGAAAATGTGTCCTTGATTTCATGAAGCCAAGTCGGTAGGCGAGTCCAATTAGCCCCTCTGCACAAGCATGCGCACCCGAGCTTCGAGCCACTAATTGGGCCGCAACTCAAAGGGTGTCGCAAGCAACCCGTTTGATGACGGCAGCTTCAATGGGCCCGAGAGCTGCGCTTGCTACGGTAAAAAGGGGGAAAAATCTGAGCCAATCCGAAGTACAAATGAGAGCTGCATGAGCTACCTAGCAACCAGCGCGTGAAATTCATGGCGCCAAAAATGTTCAGGACTGCATCAGTAGAAACATTTCTTCCATCCGAAAATCCTACCAATATGATTGCCACAGTACTAAAGCTAGTCTTCCTAGCTGCCGCAATGCACAATAAGCAGTGAAATTTTATCTTGACCGAAGATTTAAAATTTAGACAGGCATATACATACGAGTATGGGATAGATAGATAGATAGATAGTTCGACTTTTTAGAATGAGTTACTTCCTGTATAGCCCCTCGATATCTCAGCCTTTCACCTTTAGAGTTCTCTTATTCTCCTTAATTGGTAAAATTATCTTATAATCTGTTCACATTATGCAACAGATTTCTTATATTTGACTATATTCCGTGTTGCTCTGTCCCTAAGCTTTCCTAAGCGTTCAACGGTTCATAAGCAGATCAAGCTAAGTACAGACACATTTCCAGTGATTTCCTTTCTTGAAATGTCTTTCCGCACATAAAGCAACTCCTTCCGTCTCTCCTGCTCTTCCGTCCTGCTGTCTCACGTTTCCTCACTGCATTAGCAATGCCCGGGTGCTTGGGAAGCGAGGGAGGCTGCCCCCTGTCCCCAGCAACGAGCGCAGCCACCCCTCCGCTGCTAATTACCGCCCGCTGCGTCTCCGCCGCCGCCTTGCCCAGTGCCGCCGATTCTCGGATGTCCGCAATTCGATAGCAACTCGGGCAAGAAGAGGATCAAAAAAACAGGAGCGAGTGGCAGGCGGAACAGCCAGTTCAAACGGATTAATAAAAACAAATCCCTGCTGGTGCCATTGATCGCTACAGAATGAGCAGGGCCGGGAAAAACGATAGCGCGCGAGGGATCCAGGAGGGGACGAACTGGAGAGCTAAGAGGATTCTGTTCCCTTTTTCTGAATCGTAGAATTTGTGGAAAATGCGTCTGAGTCAGCCCATGTTGCAGACTCTCAAGTGTCCTCCTGATCTGGCGCCAATTCCTCAACTCTGCTGTCATCGCCCATACCACACTACTCACTGCAAGTAGTCTGTAACGAAGTTGCTGAATTCTCAAATTTTAAAGCATGTGCCTCATTTCTACTGACGAGCCCAGCTGTGTAATTTTTACTTCCTCTAGTCTTTTTTCATAGAAATGTTTCTGAGCGAAGTTTAGTACAGTGCGGAGGTTTTAAGTGCGCACGCTGATAAGGCCCGGAGCCCTGGCACTCGCAGCACTGCCGCGTAGGTTAACAACAAATGATAAATAAATTAACCATGTTGAGTCCTGCGTTTCCTGCTCTGCTAGCATCAACTTGCATCCCCAGCCCTCCAATGCTGCGCCCGCGAATTGCTTGCAAAAGATAAGAGTGAGAAAGAGAGCCAGGGAGGAGCGAATGCTAATAGCCATGCCAATAGCTGCACCCATCTATTCGAGCAGGCCACACTGACTACACGCCCCGTCAGTCGCTGAGGTAGGTTAATTTCCAGTCTAAATCAACACAGCGCTCTGTCTGCCTGTTTAAGCCGACGCACGCTTTGTTCGTTCCTTTCTGCCTTAACGCGCCCGCCCCGCACTTCACTTTCGCTCGCCTTTGCCGGCAGGCATTGGCTGATTCGCCTTCAACCTAAACCAGACCACGAAAGTATTCTTAAATTTCCTTGCCTTTTCAGAGCCCTTGCCGCGGGAGGAACTCGCTAAAGAAATTGGCGAAGGCAAAAAAATGGCCAACCGACGCGAGTCCAAGGCCGAGAAAGCCAAGGACGAAGAGCTGGTCAGCTTCCTCGATGCCGCCGACAAGTTCGAGGATATAGACGCTGACGAGGAGGCTGGAGCTGATGAAGCGGTGAATTTAGTGAACACTGAGGTTGTTCTTGTCGGTGAGTGACCCTCGTATGCGATAGCAGTGCCTTTAAACTTGAGCATAGTCACCAGCAGCCGCACCCTGTGGCACGAGCATCTGCCTTATGACCGGAAGGTCGTGGGTTCGAGCACCGACTTTAGGAGACCCTCAATAGTACCCTTAAGCAAGGCACTTAATCCCGCATTGCTTCAGTCCCCCCCGCTGAATAAGGTCCCAGTTTGAGCTGGGTAAATTTAGACTGGATGTTGCGGCCCCTATAGACAGACCATCAGGACTGAGCAGCTGTACACAGCCCTCGGATGCGCCGCACAACAAGCTGCGGCTGTGCCATGGGCTGTACATCTCGTCGAAAGGTCGGGTGTCTAAATTTAATATTATATTTATCATAGTCGCCAGCAAGCAGTTATGAACGGAAAGTTTCCTACAGAATTTTGTGCCCATGATATTTCCAAATGCGGCCAGCTCTGCGGTTTGGGGAATTTGCGCAGCGCCGCAATTCCTAATCAATATTTAATCCCAGGTAATTGATTGCCGAAAAATTTCTAAGAAATTCTAATCCGCTCCACAGTCTTAAGTGGCCAGAGTGGTAGCTTTTTCACAACTTCGCAATTTGTTGCTAGGGAGATTCAACCCATCAACTGGTATTGCGAATTGAACGGGATGTAAATGCACTTTCCGAACGAGGCCAATCAACTATGGGAGTTGAAACTGAGGGCTGCCGGTTCCACTTGTGAACAGGGCTAGGAATGCTGCATCATTTTGCTTTGCCCGTTCGCTTTGCGGCCTGTTCCACCTTCATTGTAACAGGGCTCAGCAAAAAACGCACGAAAGTGAATTTCTGGGAAGCGAATAATCATTCTGCCAGTTCGCGATCTGACCACCCAGGGGGGGGGAATCGAACTGACCAAGTAGCAAATGCCAATTACCGGTTGTTCAGCTGCTTGTTGAAGCAAATCACGTGGAAAAAGTGCAGCATTGAAAACACATGGAGCATGCTGTTGCAATAAATTTTCCCAAGAATTGATGCGTTTATCCCATTCGAACTGAACCAGCGGGATGTTTACTCAGTGGCCTGGGCAACAACTTTAACCAAAGCGATTTTGATGGTTCCGTACCTAAGAATAATCCAGGCTCCCTGTGACATCACAGCCTATGATTGGCCTTCTCAAGGAGGTGTCGGGCCGATTGTCTTAAATGTCCGAAACCGCCGTCTCTCCAATCCGCAGGAGTTTCACAGGATGCGACTCGCACTGAAGAGGCTGATGGCAATGGAAACGACTGCGGCTTGTGGGGACTGCGCTGTCGCTGGCTGAGCTGGCTGAACCAGTTCGAGCTGTTCCTGCTGTTGCTGACACTTTTTGGCCTGTGCGGCGGCCTGCAGAGCGCGCTGAAGTCGGCCAGCCTCACCAAGCTGGAGAAGCGCTTCAATTTCGATTCGACCACGTCCGCTCTGGTCTTGATGGCCAACGACCTGGTCTACCTGCCCAGCGTGCTGCTCGTCTCCTACTTCGGCTCGCTTGGTAACTGTTGATTCTTCGTGCTTTACTTTGCTGTGAATGCCTGCTCCATATTGAGTTTCTGCTGAACTTGTGACTGCGAGTCAATTGAGTTGCGATGGAGACGTCAGGAAGGCTAATGCTAAACTCCAACAAAATGCGGCAGGACATCGGCCGCGTCTGCTGGCATTCAGCTGCTTCGGCTACGGCCTGGCGGGGCTGCTGTTCGCCCTGCCGCACTTCCTGTTCGGCCCCGCGCCGCAGCCGGCAGACCTGGCGGCCGGCGCTTCCGCAGCTCGGCAGCTCGGATACGTCTGTCGGGACCGCGGCAACTCCACGCCGGCCGGGGCAGCGGAGCAGGGCCGCGACGCTCAGCTGGAGTCCTCCATAGCTCTCGGCCTGTTTCTGATCGCCGGCTTTGTTGAGGGCCTGTCAGTGGCGCCCTATTTCAACCTGGGCGTCGCTTTTGTCGACGACATTACCGGCGACTTCTCGGGGGTTTTTATCGGCCTCGTCATTGCCGCAAAGATTCTGTCACCGACTCTCGGCTATCAGCTTTATGGAAAGGTTTGCAGGATTTTATAGATAGATAGATAGATAGATAGATAGATAGATAGATAGATAGATAGATAGATAGATAGATAGATAGATAGATAGATAGATAGATAGATAGATAGATAGATAGATAGATAGATAGATAGATAGATAGATAGATAGATAGATAGATAGATAGATAGATAGATAGATAGATAGATAGATAGATAGATAGATAGATAGATAGATAGATAGATAGATAGATAGATAGATAGATAGATAGATAGATAGATAGATAGATAGATAGATAGATAGATAGATAGATAGATAGATAGATAGATAGATAGATAGATAGATAGATAGATAGATAGATAGATAGATAGATAGATAGATAGATAGATAGATAGATAGATAGATAGATAGATAGATAGCCAATCAAGTGCAAATTCAGCTTATTCAGGGCGACCCAATTTAGGTTTTCGTTCGTTTGACGGACCAGCTGATAAAGTCGAGCCCGCGGGAGCGCGCCAGCCCGACCTACATTCCGGCCTGGTGGCTGGGCTTCGTAGCAGTCGGCCTGCTGTCGCTGCTGCTCGGCCTGCCGATGCTTCTCTTCCCCGCCCGGCCGCGGTTCAACGCTGAGAAGTACCGACGCTCGTCGGAGGGAGGCGGCGGCCTTTTGTGTCGCGTGGCTCTCCGTCTCGGCGGCCAGCGTTCTTTTAAGCGTCGAAAAAATCCGGGAGATGCTGACACTGGACAGGCCGCGCTAAGCAGTCTATGCGGCTTTTTAGAGTCGCTCAAACGGTTGCTAAGCAACCCAGTGTACGTCTGCCTGATGTGCGGCAACATGTTTGAGTTTCTAGAGATCAACTGCATCATAGCTTACATGGTGAAGTACCTGGAGCTGCACTTCCGCATCGGCAGCGGGGAGGCGGCCGTCCTGGCTGGGATCGCCGGGCCGGGGGCCAACGTGCTCGGCATCCTCATCAGCAGCTGCCTTGCCGCCTGCGTCAAGTGGCGGTTGCCGCAGCTGGCCAAATTTCACGCGTGCGTCAACTGCTTCGGAGTCCTGGCCGCCGCCATGGGCTTCCTGTTCGCCTGTCCGCGTGTGGAGCTGGTTGGCGGATTTCCGGCCGGCGGTTAGTGAGTGACAGCCTTTTGCTATCATGTTTTTCGCTATTCTGCATAATAAGCTTTATGCAGACGAATCCTCTTTTCCTAGCCGTGGAAGCTTCATCCCAGACTGCGCAGCTGCCGGCAGTCCCAGCCTGTCCGCGGCATCGCCCTTCCGGTCTGGCTGCAACTGCAGCGTCGCCGCTTTCAAGCCGATCTGCATCGACGGCAGAAATTTCTTCAGCCCGTGCGCCGCTAACTGCCACGCGGTGAGTGACCTGTGCCATCGGTGCAGCCCTGCTGCTTTTGGGAGTAGTTTCGCTTTGAAGTATACTCAAGCTGTAGGAGCTTCACGCTTTCTTGGCTGAGGCAATTTTCTGTTTCTGACAAGAATGATAAAAAAACGCAACCAGACACGCGGGAACGTGTCCTGCTCGTGCATGTACAACAGCACCTCCGGCCTGAGCACTGGCGCCGTGGACAGTTTTCCTCTGTCGCAGCTGCGAATGCGCACCAACCTACTCTGCTCAGACGAGTGCAGCTCCAGCGTTTACACCTTCGTGGCGGTGTTCACACTCATCAAGCTGGTGCGCTTGAGCGCGCGATCACAAGAGGCGGTGCTGCAGCTGCGCTGCGTGCGCCCGATGGACAAAGCGCTCGGCCTGGGCGTCACCTCTTTCATGTTCAGCCTCGGTGGTGAGTCAGCCATGTGACTCAGTTTGAGCTTTACGAGCGCATCAATGCAGTGATTGCAACTAAACTCGCCACAAAAGGAATCTGGGTGCCTCCGTTCGTGGGTCACCTCTTTGACCGAGCCTGCCTGTTTCACGATCCGCGGCCGAGCTACAAGCGGACCTGCCTGTTCTTCGACACGCAGCGCTTCCGCTATTCGTTTGTCGGCTTCACCACAGCCGCTCTGCTGCCGGCGTGCGCCTTCTTCTTCTTGGCCTGGTACTTCACGGCCCGGAATCCGAAGTACGCTGACAGATTGAGCTCGCGCCGCTGCACTCTGGAGCTGCAACAGCCTGCGCTTGTGGACAGGCGCACAAGCAATAGGGTGGATGATGGAGCTTCGCAGAAAGAGAATGTTTGACTTGCACCTGAAATTCATCTAGCGTTAGATTGTTATAATAAAATCGTGAAAAACGTTTTTGTACACCTTTCATTTATCTTTAATACTCGTTGTAGTTGATAGTCTGTAGCCTCCGTGCAAAAACAAATTTGTTAATCAAATATTTGCACACGTACTATAAAATAAATCATAAATAATCTAAGTGGCTTTTAGTGACTAAAAGAGCAACCCACTTGCGCCATAAAAATATTTTGAGCATGTGGCTACTTTTAGTAATGCATTTGTGTTTATTGAAAGCTACACTGAATCTGCCATTTGATCAAAATTAAAAATACGAGCAATTTAATTTTTTATTATTTTAAGCGGAATATGTCCCTAATCTTTTTGGACCGCTTTCAAATTAAAACTCTGGAATTTCAGATTTTAAAGATCAAAATTAGATGACTCTCAGAATTCACCAACCCAACTGAGGTATCTATCAATAGTTACCCACATTTTAAGCTTAAGATAACGATAAGCAATTAATATATTAGGCTTAGAGTCTGAATAAATGCTTCCAGCCGTTCACGTGCCGAATCAGCAAGGTGAGGCAAGAAAAATCTTACAAGAACACTCAAGACAAAGCTAATCAGGATTAGCAATGAACGTCAGGACAGCAGCAGCCAACCTTTGCTTGTTAGTCTTGATGAAGCTGATTCTTCAGTTTGCGAACATTCAGCATTCCACTTATAACCGAGATGAGTTTGCTCTGGTCAACGGCTCGTGCACGCTGCTGAACGCAACTGTCCAAGCCAGGGGCGGCCTATTAAACCTGCTAACCAAGGGCAACCTATTGAGATTCTCGCTGGCTGCTGCTGGCGGCCTACTAGGGTCCGTAAGCGAGTACCGGAGCATGATTTGGTACGGCGGGGCGCTCATGTCCACTGGTGTCTGTCTGATCACTGTTGCAACGCAGTCCGGCCTAGTCTGCCGGCCTTGGTTTTACTACGCGTCTTGGATTCCGTATCCCTTGTACAATGGCCTGCTCATTCCCATCATGTTCTACAGCTACACTCGCTGGAGCACGGGGCCCAATAGCCGAATGCTGCTGATGCTGCTGTACTACCTGGTGGCTGAGATTCCGCTGATCCTGGATGCCACATTCTTATTCTCACCGGAAATTGTGCATCAGAACTACCGAGATCCGCGTGCCCTGGTGTCAGTCATCTGTGTGTGCCTCTGCCTGGCTTTCACTGCTCTCTCATCGAGGCTCGAAGCGGACTCGGGTCAGCGCCAGTTTGAGCAGCTCACCGTCAACCGCATACTGCGCTACGTGCGAATAATCGCCTCGTTCACCGTATTTTTAGCTCAGCTGAACGACGGTCACGTGACGGTCTATCGTTTAGAAATCAAGTACTTGGCCGCGATACCCGAGCACACGGAAGCTCAATCCGGCTGGGAGCGATGGGCCTGGAACGTCAACTTCACCCGCAACGCCAACACGGCCGGAATCATGGCGGCCGCCTGCGTACTGGTAGCCATAGCAACCTTGCCCTGCGTCCGCATCGCATCGCACCAATTCAGAATAAAACTTGGCGTCGGCCTTGCGGCAGTCGCTTCGCTGGCGTGTCTCGCAGCCTATCTGGTCCTGGGCAGCAAGCCCGGATCGTGGGGTCCCGTTACGGCGATCAGCGTCTTCGGCACTGCCTCATTTCTGGATGGCATCTCGGAGGTGATCGGCATAGTGGCTTTGTTCGAACTTGTGGACGCGATCTCTACGAGACAGAGAAATGTGTTTCTGTTCGGCGTCACATTCACCGCCTGCGCCCTGTCCGGCCTGTTCAGGTACGGAGTCGGCGTTCTGGTCCATCAGATTGCTAGCGGCGGGAAGATCGCGGAGCCGGGAAGCATTGAGCAAATGGGGCTGGTGGACCACGCCATTGACTGCGTTTTGTGTGTGCTGAGCCTGGCCTACGCCCAGTGGCTGGCCATCCCGCTGGCCTTCACGCTGGAGCAGGACCCGCGGGCCTCCGCTGAACTGGACGCGTTGCTCGTCACATCCGAGCTGCGTAGCCGCTCGGGCTCCGATGGAGACTGAACCATGCAGAGCAGTCAGAATTTTCTGTTATGTTTTATATTTCATCTGCAATAGTACTCTAGCAAAAACTACGAAGCGTTTGTTTAATTGAAACTCATAAACAGAATGATCGCATTAGAAAGACTCAAAACATGCGCACAGAAGTTGTCAAAGTGTATCTTTGAATCATAATGATAAAAACCACATAAGTTTGCCTTCGCGTCTTTTTGTCAGTTAATTATATTTTTTCTTCATCAGGAAAAAAACATTTTTTATGTAACGTACATTGACTAAGTAAAATGCAGACGCTGTAAGTCAAGAAATACGAGTTTAGGACGCTTAGTGGCATGATATTTTTGCTTAGATAATAACAATAATAGCCATGATGTCTTGCTTATTCATATGTTCAAATAAATAGGCCTTTTAGCTACAGTCCATGTGGCTCTTAATCAAGATGAAGATGCTTTAAAAGCAGAATTTATCTCTGATGATTCACTGCGGATAATTATAGGATGCAAATCGGCCCGCCGAGGCTTACAAGCTTAGAATTCTGGTAGTTACTTTCGTTATCTGTAAATAAGTGCAGACAGTTTAAGGCATGTCACACAGCCTTTTGAGCTGGCCACAATTACTGGCGATTTGAAAATGTCTGTCACTTGCAATCGGCCTTATCCTCCTTAGCAACATGTTCAGCCACTGATTGTGGTTTGATTGCCAACGCCTGCATGGATTATGCCCTCATGTCAGCCTGCGTCTCCGTGCTCGCAATCTGGGTCCTGTTTGGCTTACTGTGCGCAGGATTCCGCTCCCCACTTTTTGTCCGCCACTTCTGCCCACATCTGCAACCTACTGATTCTAGATAGCGCTTCCCAACTGAGAGCGCACAACAGGACCTTGCCACTGTCTGTCTCCGTCTGAGTCCCGCATTCACCGCCCTGTCCTCCTGGCTTCATCCGGAGCTGGAACGATTCCAGGCTCCCAAAGTTGCTCGGATGGTGCGCTATTTGAAGGTGTTCACCCTTTTCACCTTGACTGCCAACCAGATCAAGAGTCGCTTCTTGGCGAACCAATGGATCTCTCCGTGTTGCAAATCTAAGCTGTCGATGTTTGAGTTTCTAGACTCAATCAGTCCATCGAATCAGAAGCACATTCTAACTGGCATCTTGTTCAGCGTGTGGAGTCTGTCTGGTGCAATGTGGTACCTGATCAACCTACTGGTAGTTAAATTTCTACCGAGCCTCCCTTCAGCGGATAAACGGTTATCTGTGGCATGGTCGCTTCGCATCCATTCGTCTGATACAGGATTAGCTTGAGGATCGGCACCAAACCGCTGCCCTGCTCAATCAGCAAAATAATGAAGTCTCCAACTAGAGATGACTAGAGCTCTAGTCGTCCTTGACTTGACCATATACATAATCCCATTTCAGAATGAGTTAATTTTTTGGATTTCCTCACGAATGACTATAACTAACAGTCCCTAGGTTACGAGTGTCTCAAATTATACATGTAGTCCTATCTTACGTTTCTTTAACTGCTGTCAATTCAGTTGACCTAGCTGAGGGTTTTTCGTTGTACTCGTACTAATCCAGTCAGCATTGATAGCAAATGTGAGTAAACTAACACTAACTCGCAGAGCTGCAACAAGTATTGTAAAACGCAATCATGATGATAGCAGTTACATGACTTGCCTAACACGCCACGCTGCCTTTACACATTTTCATCTTGTGCACGAAAACATGGCCTAACTGCCTGTGTCTGCTGCGCTCATCACTGTGTGCTAATTCTTTGCCACAGCTAGCCTCTAGCGGGACTGCATGACAGCGCATTCTGGCTGATTTCAGTAAACAACTGCGACAGCAAACGTTCAATTAGATGCTTCAAATGCGGTCGGTCAGTGCACAAAACTGCTTTTAAACAATTTACATATTGCGCGCTTTCCGCACATTCTGGACAGTAGAAAACCCAACAACAGAAAATAAATTATGCAAAAATTTGCAAGCATCATATCTAAGTTTAATGCAAGAATCCGGACACAGGGTACAACAGTTGATTTAGAATTGGTTTCTTGGAAACCAATCCCGAGATCCTGGAGATGCCATCCCCCTTCAGTTGGGGAAGCCTGGCCGCAGTCATTATCATGAAGGCTATTCAGCAATACATCACGTATGAGTACCAATTCTACAACAGTGATGCATTCCACCTCGTAAACGACACCTGTCAGCTGAAGAATCCGGCCGAACTGACTAATATAACTTCAAATCCCATGATGTACACGATTCACTTCGGATACGCGCTGTCCGCTCTGGGCGGCCGCATGGCCAACAGCCGTATCGGCTTCCGCCGGGTCCTGATCTGCGCCGGAGCGGTCAGCGCATTGGCTGCGGGTCTTCTGGCTTGCAGCATCTCTCTCGGACTGGTCTGCTACCCGGCATTCTACGCCTTCGTGTGGCTGTTGCATCCTCTGTACATGGGCCTGGCTTCACCCTGCCTGTTCTACGGGTTTGTTCGGCTCAGCTGGGACAGAAAGAGCCGCATGGTGCTGGCGGCTTTGTACTACTACAGTGCTGAGGTTTCCAAGTGGCTAGATGTCTTTTTCGGTCCAATTCTAAAATCAGACTGGAGCGTATACTTTGTTGCATCATTTGCTGGGGCTTGCTTTGGCCTGCTATTTCTTTCAATTACAACCACGCAGAAGGATGATGAAGTGCAAAGTGTTTTGGTAGTTCCGACTACACGGCGTCGAGTTCGTTTCTTTCTAATTCTGACCAGCTTCACTATCTTTTCAATTCAGTTGTACGACGGCCATGTCGGTGCCTACCAGCGCGAGATCCTTCTTTACTCAACGAATCCAAGCAATAATTCTTTAACTGAGTCTGGTCTTCTCGAAGCGATGGAACAAATAAATTTGCCTGTGTATGTCAATATGGCTTCAATGTTGGGAACAAGTGCGCTCCTGGTTATTATCGGATTAAGCAGACAAACGTCTTACTGGTCGCATGAGCTCAGAATTCAGATTGGCATCATCATCGCAGCCTGTGTTGCATTATTTTGCCTAGCCGCAGACTTGCTGCTTGCCAAACTGGGCCCAGCAAGTCCCATCCTAACCACTGCCGTGTTCTGTACGGCTTCATTTCTGGACGGTGCATCGGAGATTCTCACCATGGTCGCGGTGTACGAGTTGATAGATATCATTAGCACTAGAGACCACAAGCTCATGCTTTTCGGCGTTGCCTTCACTATTTGGACGCTGGCATATTTTGTACGATACTTAATACGCAAATCTACATTTGAAGTTGTTATGCCTCTCATAACAAGCGACACTAACTACAAGTACTGCGTCAATCACGCTCTCAATTTGATTGTCCTATCAATCTGTCTTTTATACACCCGGTGTGTGACCTTCCCATTGGCGTTTACGTTAGTGAACGGAGAGCCAGAGGATTGGCCAGTAGGGGATGAGACCGGTCAAGCGGATACCGACAGAACGCCGCTGTTGGCACCGACATAGTTGCTACATTTTGCTGAATCAGATGCCGAAAACTTGCTCACCTGTCCGATGCGAGTTCACGCAAAACTTCTAAAAATAAAACAAGGACCCCGAGTAGCTACATTTTTCGAATCAACGATGAACAATAAACAGTAAAATTCTACTGTCCCTGAGTACAATGCACACCTTTATCCTTTTTATGCGCATATTTTTTGTGTAAATGTAAATAAAAGTATCCATCTTTTCTAGACTTTGCAAAATTTTGATTTGGGACAGGGGACAACATTGAGGGAATCATGAAATGCTCTTATATTCTGCTACCCTTTTTAAAATAGGTACCAAATAAAAGCTCTGAAATGAGTACCTCTGGTGGCTATGGAATAGGCGCTACTGTCAGAGATGGAGCGTGTCGCCATTTTTTTAGCTCCTAACAGTATTATTAGCTCAAAAGTGTATAATTCAGATTTTTAGGGATTAACCAAGGACTACTAGTGGTCCTTGGGATTAACCTGTAAAAAAATTTCTATAAAATTTTCTGGGTGAAACTTGTAAATTTTTAATCACAATGATAAAATGAAGAAAGGGAAAAACACTGTTAGCGACGGACGCACTCGTGTTCGGTGAGATGTCGCAACAGCATGTTCAGTGCTGATATTCCGCTTCATTCAAGAACGGAGCTTGTTATCCTAGATAAAATATGACCGCTGGCATTCACGAGCACGCTGGAATTCTGCAGACTCGGCTTCTGCCATTCGCCAATGCTGCCTTCGGTGTCGTTTAGGAGCTGTATCCTTCAGAATGACAATGCCCTGCCAAACCATGCAGCTGCTGTGACCCAACTGAAGGAGCAGCTGCAGCTACGTATTCTGCGATGCCCTATAGGTCCCCAGACACGAACTGAATCGAACATGTCTGGGGGTTGCTGCCCTGCTGTAGGTCCAGGGTATTGCATTCGGTGTTGAGTGCTTGACTTATCCAAAGGTTGTCGAATCAGCACCGCTTAATTGTTTGTATAAAATAAAATCGGTCCAGAAATTGCTGAATAGATAATACTTTCACACCTACCTTATTATAACCTTGATCAGACTGCAAAACTGCCAAGAAAAGTGCGTTTTTTGACTACCCTTTACTAATTCAACCACTCTCCCACAGGTTTAGCCGCGGCCCAAGTTACGTCACGTGCGGTTAAAGTCAGAGAGAAGTCACCTATTTCGGTAGAGCGACAGATTTTTCTGAGTTTTGCAGTATTAAAGCGCTAGAAAAATTGCGTAACTAGGATTTACTCGACAGGAGCAGATCTTAGTGGGGCTTCATTACTTTGTAATTTTGGGTGTCCCTTCGCGAGGAAGAGTAGAGGCACCTAGCTATTTTGTAGGGCCCCTATTTTTCTGGGGCGCTTGATTTTATTTAAATTTTTGAAACCATCCATCCTGCCTATAACTTTGTTGAGTTATAGCCACTTGAAAATTTTGAAAATGGAATGATTTTGTCGTAATTTGGAAATCAATTTTAAACTTACGAGTTCGTTCTTCGAAGATCATTTTATTTTGAAAAAAACCTCATTATCCAAAAACTCTATACAGTATACAAAGAAAATACCTTAAAAAATCTTCAGAACCACAACAGTCTAAACTATTACTCTGATATCTCTCTCTTCAAACACATTCATGTTCCTTTTACCTCCATTTATAATGTCATCAGAGATAAAAGTCTCCTGAGTGCCTACATTCTACTCAAAGCCGAGTACAATCCCATTAACCCTTTTGCCATCAACCAAAGCTGTTTCTACTGCACAGCTATTAACCCAGACATCTACCACTATATTGGCATTTGTCCTCTTTTCTCCAGTATCAGGTCTAACACTTTTAATTCTAATGTCCTCAGTCTGAGAGATTTCTACTACATTGGCTTAAAGTCAAGTCACAATATTACCAAAAAAGAGCTTACTGCCATAAAAAAAATTTATGAAATCCTTAAAAAACACAAAAATTCTTAACACCATCCTTCTGCAGCCTTTTTGTTCTTCTTGCCCCTCTTTTCTCTTCTTGTCTTTTCGCCTGCCTTGCTCAAACCATTTCTTGCCTTTTCTTTTTTCCCTTCTTGTTTTTCTTTTTCCGTTTTTTTGCCTCTTTATCTTGCTCTGTCAGATCGTTTGTTCTGTGCCTTCACTGGCTTGCTCCCTGATTTAATTATTTTTTTATTATTATTTTTTTTATGATAATGCTGTGTCTATTATATCATGGCATATGCGCTCTGCTGCCTTGTTAATTAATTCCAACCACCTATTTTCTTATATTTCGACGTTATTTAATTGTGAATGTGTAATTTTATTTCCTTTTTAGTTACATTTTTTGTAGTAACAATTATCCTTCGTAAAAAAAATCGTATATATTGTTATATATTCGTAAAAAGTATCTTGCAACAAGAATTTTCGATCTAATTCCCTCGTTGTCTTAATATTTTCGACTTTTTCCATCCCCCGTTAAATTTTGTTTTTATTTCATGCTATTAATATTTTAATATCCCACGTAAATGTCTGATGTAAAAACTGCTATAGCTCTATTTTATTACTTATCTTTTCTCGTTAATTTTTTATGAATTCGCTTACAACTTGTTATATGCTCGTCAACTAATTATTACGCGCAAATTTAAATCACTATTACTTTGCTCCGATAAGTTACTTTTCGTTTAGCATTTGCTGCACAAATATTGCATGTTATTAATATCGCATACTAATCAATATACTGAATTTAAGTATTGGCCTAACAGGCTGCTTGCCTGAGCCTGCCAATATACTTTTGGATTTGGATCCGATGTCATGTCGGGTTTTATTATACCTAAGTTATATTCCCTCCGTTAGGCCAAAATGCTTTTAGCGCAAACAACTGTAACTAAAGTAATTGGTGTAATAAAGTAATGAAATTTCGAGAAAGAACTTCGAACTTTCGTTCAGTTCTATAAAAGTTCTGGATGAGTTAACTTAAGCCCAAGCAATAATTAACTACTTTGTTACCAAGTCAAAAGCTCAATGCAGAGTAATTATGTTTAACTAAAAAAATGAGCACATTTGTCATTATGTCTATGTTTTATTACCATACATGATTGCTTACTGTCATTCGAGCTTTGAATTTGTGGCATTCCTCATCAAAATTGTAATAAATACTGTACATAGTGCAAAAGTTAAAGTATGCCTAGGCCTAGGCCCTAGTTGTAGCTAATAAAAAGATAATAAAATAATATATATATTATTTATAATGTAGGATAATCTAGAAAAATTATGAAAAAGTCGCTGATGGCTAATGCTGATGACTGATGGATGATTGGCTAAATTTCTAAGGATAGGCCTAGCTAACTTTCTTTTTATCAATTTAGAGTTTGCAGCATTGCCATTGCCAATTAGTTCACTTCCATTCAGTAAATTATTTTGAGTGGATTTTTGAACTTAGCAAGAAAAAACAGGTTGGACAAACAAAACCTGGAATGAACAAAATGTGTGCTAAGTCTATAGCTCAAAGATAATGGAGTACTTATAGGCATGGCAGCTATGTCAATTGTGGTAGCTTAAAGACATGGTGGCCATTTTGATAATGTAGTCAGCTTGAAGACACGGTGGCCATGTCTATAAGTACTAATGTTTGAGCTTATTAACACAGACAATTTAGAGACATGGCCGCCATGTCTATAAGCTCCAATATTATAGACACGGCAGCCAGGTCTGTAAGTATGGTCCTAGTCAGAACTTGCAGACACAGCTGCCGTGTCTATAAGCTTTTGCATTATAGACATGGCCACCATGTCTCTAAGTGTGGCGCAAAGATAATGCTTGTGAACTGTCTCTATTCTCTATTCACAATGGGTACTGCTCATAGATGTACTAGAGGAACTGCCCAAAGTAAGGCTAAGAAAATTTGTGCACCACAAGAACTTCTGTAGATATGTGTCAAAGAGCTCTGGTGATGTACCATGTATCTACTGGCACTTTTTCTAGCATGCACCCAAGTTTCCTCCATTAGATTTGTATGTATATTAGGATTTTTTGGGTCAACAAAGTATTATCAACTTGCCAGCTACCCAGTCACAAAGAAAATTGTTACTCTCTTCAAGCTCCTTTGGAGTTTTGCTCATAGACATAAACTTATGCCACATATTAGCCACATCAACTTACAAAGTTTAAATTTGTGCCACAATACTACAATTGTGCCAACAATTTAAAAAATCCACTCAAAATAATTTACCAAATGGAAGTGATTGTATGCCAAATTTGCTATTATTTAAGTTAAAGACTAATCCTAGCTAATTGTCATTAGTATTTATACATATTTTATCAATGT
Source organism: Macrostomum cliftonense (assembly GCA_950096795.1). NCBI lineage: Eukaryota > Metazoa > Platyhelminthes > Macrostomidae > Macrostomum > Macrostomum cliftonense. Next base: position 172,311 of record CATNEM010000299.1, on the reverse strand, counting down.
AACCTATTAACATATCTATATATGATACTAATAAACTAATGCATATTTTAATGCATCAGGGTGGATTATTTCTTAGAAAAAAATGATTGGTCTAAATTTATAATTTTTTATATAATATGCTATAGACCTAGCTATATTATATGAATCTAATAAATGGGCCTAGATAAAACTATCTTAAATTAGTCAAGTAGAAAAAATTATTTTTATATTTTTATACTATATAATATTATATTTTTAAATTCATTTTTGGCTTTTTAATTTCTAATGAAGTAAATAATTAATATCAAATAATATATATTTAGGCCTAATAACAAGGTAAAGTAACTTATGGAATTTTATATGCATATTTTGTCATTATTCATTTCATAAATATGTCAAAGCTATATCTTAAATTCTAATAAATATATTAATATAATTATTTAGATATTAAAAAGTTTTATATATTAATTACCAATACCTATGTCAAGTTGTAGTTTAGAGTATTCAGATAATATTTTAAATTTGTAAAAAAAATTTATATACTTATCTATAAATATTTATTTCTTCTGTTTTTGTGCAATAGGGTATCTAACTTTCTAAATTGCATCTTGAAATTGTACCTCAGAGGCAATTATGCATATAGACTTTTTAAAGTTTTTTGACAATTATTTTGCACCACTTAGGGACTTACAAAATTTGCATCCTGGTCCTTCAAATTATATTTTATAATTAGGGATAAGATAAAAAATTGTACCCTGCACCTGGCAAAAAAATTGTTTGGAATCTATCTAAATTATTTTCATCACCCAATGATAATCATAGTTATTCCTACCATTTACCTAGAGTTTAGATACTAAGGTATGGACATGCCTATGTACTAGAAAATCTTGTAATTGTACCATATATTGTTTGCAAAAATGATACTTTGCTACAAAACAGTCTAGTCACTCTACTTATAACTGCAACTCTGCAAGCATTGCTTGGATATTAGGATTCATTTTTGGCACTTTATGCTTTTATTTGGATTTTGTAAATAATTGTGTTTTTAATATTAGTATCTTACTTAGCTAAGTATACTTAATGCAAGCAATTTGTCCTTATGTCCCTAGTTTTTGATACATCAGATGTTTTTGCTCATTTTCCATGGAAGAGAAATAGTATAAACTATGTTGCAAAAAATAGTAGGACAGTCATCTCATTCTTAGCCCCTTGAAAATCAATGTAAACATAGGGTGTCCCAGTCATGTATGACTCAACATTAGCTTGCTATCAGTAGCATTTGTTTGGGGACTCAAGGGTGTTGTGATTGCAAATCACCTTACTATTTGTGTATCAGGGCTTTGGAAAAGGGCACCCAAAGAACAATGGATTTTAAGCAATATCCCTTTGGGCTAACTCAACAACAGTCACCAATAATCCTTTCTCTGTGAGCGGGAGTAAGCATCTCTGTGCCTATTTGGATATGCTGTCTACCAGCTGATTAGCTGGTAGACAGCGTGCCTCGGCGAGTCACGAGTGCCATTGAGAACAGAGGAGGACACACCCGATACTAAGGTACAGTACAGTTTATGTCCTGTCTATGTTAGAATAACAAGCTAGGATGGGTACGGGATAGTCACTGGATTAACTTCGTGTACACTCGTGATCAAGTGATTCAAGCACCCATAAAAGTGCTCCCGAAAATTAAATGGTGATTAACGCGTGACCCGCGAGCCAAGTTTTATAAATTGGTTTCAAGTGGGCTAAGATTGCTGTCCCATTTTTTAAAACACAGTGTGGTTAAAAGTCTATTTATCCATTTAATGATTTATCATTGGGTTCATGCTTCTGTCACCATATCTAAACAAAACAGATACGAACTGTTTTAAAAGTACTTTCCATTTTATTATGATGTTGGGGAGACACCAGTGCATATGCTTGGTTATGGTTAAATTACTTGCAGTTCAGTTATTCTGAGATAATTAGTTGTTTCTAAAAAGTATTTCGAGTCCAGTAATATGTCGAGCAGCTATCAGTGAAAATTCTTTGGTTCTTCACTTGCAGTTCATCACTTATTGATAAATCCAATCCTGATGTCTGATTTCCACAGCTTGCTTCTCCCAGTTGACAGCAAACATGCTCCAATTTCTCTCCTGGGCAAACAAGCACTCAGGTACACGGAGGCAAGCTGAACCTGTTTTAGGCTGTCATTATGGTCTCAAAGTAGCTCATCCCTGCCAGCACAGAGGCACACATGCACTCAGCAATGAGGGGGGAAAGGCTTGCTTAAAACGTCTTTCTACTATGCTTGATCGATGCCTTTTCTGTGTATGCCTGTCTGTGCGCTCGACTTCTTGTGATTGCTGCTTGCTGCTTCTCTTCTCTCCCTGCATTTAATTCACTCGCACTCCCTAGGGAACTTATTCAGCTGCTGCGATTGCTCCTTCTACGTGGCCTTGCCTCGCTCCGCTCCGGCACTTTTTCATCCCATACTCCCGGTGGCTCTTTCCTCCAATTGGCGGCTGTCTCGGCCTGCTTCTGAACCGCTGCAGCCACCTCAGTGTCTTCTGCACCCCTGCCGCGCTCATCGGGTTTTTCTTCCCCTCTGCTTATAAGCAGCCGCCAACGGAGGCTGGGTCCACATAAATCCAGTCAAATCTCAGAAGCCTCGTCTGCTGCCTCTTGCCTGCTAACCTGCCCCGCTGTCATGAGCTCTCCGAGCCAGTCAGGGATAACTGAGTTCGACGCCGCTGCCGCCGCCACTGGCTCGCGCGATTCTAGCGCCGAGCGGGCCCGGCACGTCACTTTCTCGCCGGCCGTCCACTCGCCGCTACCGCACCAGCACCAGCACCATCACCACAGGCGCCAGCACCAGCAACAGCAGCATCCATCTTCGGGTCATTTGCACCCTGTGAGCCTTTTGGAACGACCTGATTGCTCCTTCGTCATCCCCTGTCCGGTAGCCAGCGCTTGTCCTGTCCAGCGTCGCCGACTTAGCGACGAAGAAGACGATGATAACGGTGAGAACGGAGCTGCCGATGCTGAAGTGTCGTCGGGTGCGGATGACCCCGAAGATGATTGCGACGGCGAAGACGATTGCCAGCCGCCAAGGATCGCCTCGCCGCCGCCAAAGACGGACGGGTCGCAGCCGCCTCTGTTGTCCGACTGCCTAGACATGTGCGCCCAGCTGCTGCCCCACTGGGACCGTCTGTCTGGGCTTCTGGCACTGCTGCAGGTCTGAGCGGTGATTCTTTGCGACGAGTCTTTTTCTGCGTAGCTCAGATTCTTTCGAATATCCTTGGCCTTGCAACGCTATCAATCCGATGTATTTTAAAATTTCTTCATCTAAATATTGGTTATGATACAGGCTAATCCTTCGAAAAAATGCAGGCGCTGATCAAGTCTGAATCTTGCGTTATTTCCAATATCGATCTACTTCCGCAGCCTGATTCTGCAGCAGCAGCAGCATTCGCTTGCTATTCTGGCGCTTGTTTTCTTTTGAGCTTGGGGCCAGAAAGGCTACATTTAATGATTCAGGATTCAGCTTCACTTGTTCAGGACAGGCTCGGCTTTTTTGCATGAATGCCTTCAGCTACTAGCTAGACTAGCATTAGATCCATATCTAGCATCATTAGTGTTATTATTTATCATAGATCAAGAGATTGTTGCTGCAGCAGATCTTAAGAAGATATATTCGCAGTGGAAACAACTGGTGCTCGCTCTTCAATAGAACCTCTATTGGCTTGACCAACAAGGCTTGCTGCATCTTAAGGCATCCTAGAATTTCTCATTGATTTGTTGTCAATGTTAGCGAATCTTAGCGAAAGATCTGTTACTCCGCGTGTCCCGTCTTGCATCCGTCCTGCATCTAGAATTAATCCTCTAGCTCTAAGAGCGTCAAGAAATTCCTGTGATAATAAAGGAGTTGGAGTAGGAGTCCTCTGCATAGTATGGCGTTTCGAGTAGACTAGGAGAAAAAACCTAACAGTCGAGTGAGCTTCTCAAATCCATCCCATGTAGCCTCGTTTTTTAAAGTACTATTTTCTTAACATGATAGCCATACATTTTTGGGCATAGTCAAGGCTTACATTTTGACAAGTTTTTTTGTCTTTCGGACTGGCCAATATATCAAGCTCCTGTAGGCTCATGCATGTTTGATCAGCTACAGCTTTTGGCATCGCGTGATCAAGCGTTTAAAAAGCTGACAACTGATGAGTCTCTAGTGATCGCCATCGCCACTTTTTGTCGTGGCGAAGCTTTGAAAATAATGATTTTGTTTTGAGTAAATTCAGCTGCGCCTTGGTTTTTCTTTGACGGCCTTCAGTGGATGATTTTTTCACCAGAGATTTTGTGCAGTTAATCCTTTGTCAGTGCGGCTCCACTTTAACATTTTCATAATTTTCAACCATCGCTGAAGTTGCCTTCCCTCAGTATCCGACTTCCCAGCTTCCCGCGTCCTCCCCATCAGGAATAGACTGTCAAACTGTCTCCCCTGTGCTGCTCATTCTGCTGAGCCTGATTGAATAGGAAGGCTCCGGGTCACTACCGGTCTGTCCCTGATTGGAAAGTATATTTTTGCCGTGCTGCTCTTTTCCCTGGCGCGCTTTTTGTGTGCTCACTTTGCCTCGCGTCTCCTTTATGATGCAGAATTTGTTTCTCTCCACTTTCTCCTTTCTTGGCTAATCTCAGTTTTCTGCTCTGGATGACATTTTGAGCTGGCTGTTTTGAACCCGGTCCCTTGATTTGTTTGGAATGTCTGGAGAAATATCAAGCGTATTTTCTATCCACAACCGAGCAGTATATTCTGGATTAGTCTGGTCTAAATCTAATTTTGATGAACTTAAGGCTGCGCTTTAAAGTGCAAGTTGCACTGCTCTTGTCAATGTCACGTGGATTTTCTTAAATTAGTATGTTTGCTCGTCTAGCTATCAGTTACTCTGCTCTAATTATAAAGCAGCACCATCCTCTGGAGCGTGGATTACCCGTTTATGCAGGCATGCAAAGAATGATTGATTCAATGATCTTCGAGTTTCAGGTCCTCCCTCTGTTTTTTGTTTCTTATTCTTTAGTTAAAACTGGGATTTTGTCTAAATTTATTCCACACAACGCCCTACTCAGATAGCTACACGCCTCATTCTCGTTTCTAGCATGAATTTGTTTCGAATAAGATTTTCTAAACCATGCTTTGTGCCTTGGCGTGAGCATCGCATGCGTGGGATTTTCGGTGTTACCACACTCTAGCCTTACCCTAACCAAATTAAATGGATCATTAGTAAATTTGTCCTCACTACTAACGGCCATTGTTATAGAGTTAAACTTTTTCGTTGTGTTTGCGTTATTTAAAATCTAACATTTTTGTCCTATGTTATTTTGTTCTGTAGCAAACTAGCTATTTTAGATTTTGTTGTTTGTTGTTCATTACCGCGCCGCCTATTGCTATGTGAGCCTCACAAAATTCTCAAAAGTGCAAGCCAGCAGCTGGCAGACACTGACGGGATGGCGGCGAGGGGCGAATCTATGGCGTCCCGGAGTAATCTAATTAGCGTGGTCCCCGACCCGCACTGAGAATGATCAGTCCGTTTAATTGGCTTAGATGGATTACCTGTCAAAATACCATATAGAACGTTTGCCGCCCTGTAGATCGGCTTGCTACTTTCTGCTCGCTTGTAAAAAATGTGTAGAACCAGCGGTTATCCGCTCTCACGCATGCTTGGATCAATTAGGCATCCGCAGCTGACCAAGCTCTTGTTCCTTATATTGCAGCGGCGCCGGCATGTCCCGAAGTGAAACCCGAAAGCGCTCCCTGCCGCCCATTGCTGAGCAGCCCGAGCTGCTGGCGGCGGCGGCGGCGGGGCCCAGCGTTAAAGTCGGCAAATTTGCCGACCCGCTCCTCGTAAGTAGGCGAAGGGGGAGCTGGGGAACCGGCAGCTGCTAATCCTGGCCCTGCGGCTAGCAGCATCTCTGCTCCTCTAGCGGGGCACCTGCTTAAGCCTGGCGCTCTCTCCCCCGGTTCCATCGGACAAGCGCCTGGCGAGCTGAATCTAATTTCCCCGCGCCACTTCTTTTCTTTGCTACTTCTCCTCTCCTTGCCTCTTGTGCCTCTCTGCCCCATTTCCGGAATTGCTCGCGCGTGACTACAAAAAAAATATTACTCTTTTTTATTCGGCGCCACAGTTTCTGAGCATGAAATTGCGATCTTGTGCTATGAGTTTCAGTTTTTAGAGGCGAGTTCCCTCGCCTTTGTTCGTTATTATTAATTTTTTTTGTGTTGTGGCTGTTGATTAACACTGCGGGGGAAATCTTCCCGGCTGTGTTTGTGATGGCAAAGGTGATGTAATAAAACCAGATAGGAACTTAACGATGTAGCTAGTTAAGGCCCTAACATTGCCGTGACCGGATAAACTTGCTACTGGACAGGGCTGTGGGACTCAGCAGTTGCATATTGGAGTTCCCAGTCTGACCTGTCCTTGCATGTAAGCGATAGGCGCAATCTGGAGCAGGCGGCTTTCTGTTTGAAGTCGCAAGTATTTTCTTTGCCTTCATCTCCGTGTCTGAGCTGGCGGATGCGCATTTTGAAAGCGTCAGCGATCTGGATAAAAGAAAATAATTGGGAACTGGATAGTTAGGCTTGAATTTCAGACATGACCCTGCATGTCATTGGCCTTAGCGTCATCTGACTGTAACTCTCTTTATCTCAAACTACTCCTTTATTTGATTTTAACTCTGAAACCCGAACGTTATATTGAAAATTTCTACAAAACTACAAAGCTAATAGTTATACTAGCATTAGTGGGTACTTTACAGACGGTAGCGCAGGCCCTAGGCCTAGATAGTTTTTTTAATCTAAAAATGCGACGCTCAAATGAGCTTCTTCTTTCACCCGCTGCGCGCGGCTGATAACAGACTGACTGGGCTTAAGTGGCCAGATCTCGTACTTCTTTAGAACTTTGTCCTGCCAGTGCTCTTCTATTCAGTGTTTTTTTTAAGTAAGGATTTCAGGATATCAGCATTCTGGTCTATGTTTCAAGGCCAATTTTTCAGAAATTAGTATTTTTACATTGTATGAATGGTTAGCGTTCAGTGCTATTTTTTCTAGTAGGTCAGTCTGCTTTCTTAAAACGGTTACAGTCTTTGTTTCGCGCTTTTGTTTTAAAAACTTCTATTTCTTTTCTCTAAAAGAAAAATTGTCTGTAGTCTTTAAATCTGCAGAACACTTGACGACTCAAAAATACGATTTGAAATGAGTCCACAGTCTTTGTCATCTCAATCAGATCAGTCGCTGTCATGTCTTTCATTAGATCAAGTTGTAGACGTCTTCACCAGACGAGTCCTAGTCTTTGTCATCATAATATTCGCCTCCGTCATCAGACCATTCGCAGTCTTTGTCATCAGACAGTCCTAGCCTTTATCATAAGACCAGTCGCAGTCTTTGTCTTCAGACAGTCCTAGCCTTTATCATAAGACCAGTTGCAGTCTTTGTCTTCAGACAGTCCTAGCCTTTATCATAAGACCAGTTGCAGTCTTTGTCATCAGACAGTCCTAGCCTTTATCATAAGACCAGTTGCAGTCTTTGTCTTCAGACAGTCCTAGCCTTTATCATAAGACCAGTTGCAGTCTTTGTCTTCAGACAGTCCTAGCCTTTATCATAAGACCAGTTGCAGTCTTTGTCATCAGACAGTCCTAGCATTTATCATAAGACCAGTTACAGTCTTTGTCATCAGACAATCCTAGCCTTTATCATAAGACCAGTCAAAGTCGCAGTCATCCTTGAAGCAGCAGATCCGATGCAACCCGCTGTTGCAGGGCGGGGAGCCGCAGCAGGCTATGCAGCCGCTGCAGCCAGGCTCCGCGGCTCCGAGCTTCTCCTGCAAGGCGCTGCTGCCCGACCAGAGCTTCGGAGACGTCCGGCTGAGCGACTACTCGGGCAAGTACGTCGTGCTGTTCTTCTACCCGGCCGACTTCACCTTCGTGTGCCCGACGGAGATCGTGGCCTTCTCGGACCGGGCCGACGAGTTTCGCAAAGTCAACTGCGAGCTGCTGGCCTGCAGCACCGACTCGCACTTTGTGCACCTGGCCTGGACCAACACGGCCCGCCAGGAGGGCGGCCTCGGCCGCGTCAACATGCCGCTGCTGGCCGATCGGACCCAGGCTGTCAGCCGCGCCTACGGCGTCCTCAAAGCCGACGAGGGCGTCGCCTACCGAGGCCTCTTCATCATCAGCGACCGCGGCATCATCCGCCAGATCACCGTCAACGACCTGCCGGTTGGCCGCTCCGTGGACGAGACGCTCCGCCTGGTGCAGGCCTTCCAGCACGCCGACAAGCACGGCGAGGTTTGCCCTGCCGGCTGGCGGCCCGGTGACCGCACGATGAAGCCGGATCCCAGCCTCAGCAAAGAGTACTTTCAGGTGCGAGATTATTTCTAGGCGAGTCTGTGAAAGCTTAAGAAGATTTCCCAGCCTTGGCTTGTCAGTCCGTAGTTCGCTAATCTCTTTTGCTCCGCTAAACCCGTTCTTCACAATTTTCCTCACCTTAATTAAATCCCTTCACCCGGTCATCTCGCAAAGAGCCTCAGGAATTTTCCTCACACTTTATCCTGTTCCTCTGAACTGTTCAATCCTGAACCGCCACGAAATCCAGCCTGCGGACAGCGCCGCCCAGCAGCCCGGGAGCTCCGCGCGCGCCACCGCGACCGAAGCTGGCGACAAGGCGCCAAAGCCGGCGCCGAGCCCCGAACCGGAAGCGAAGCCCCGCGCGTCCCACCCCTTTCCCCCCTGGCTAGACGAGAAAGCCTACAAGGCGCACGCATTTGCCCCGAATCCCGGCTGCTCCTGCTGGAAGAAGAAGCGGCACTGAGCGGCTGGCGGCCGAGTCCTCCGCTGTACGAAGGTGCCCCGGCTTCGGCTTGTTGAAAGCTCGTTCGACAAGCTTTCCGTTTCTGTTTGAGTTTTGGAGTTGCATCTGTTTGAGCCTTGTTTTGTTTAGAGAAATTTGATGGCTGTGTACCAGTACCAGCTCAATCTGGTACCCAAACTCAGCTGGGGGATCAAATGCAAAAATTGTCTCCTAGAGCTGGGGCTCGAACCCACGACCTTACGGTCACTAGGCAGACGCCCTAGCCACTTGGCTACAACTCCTGTTGTCAGCTGGTCCCATCCTCCATGCTTCTGTGCTTACATAAAAAATGCGTTTGTTAAAGCTGGTTAACAGTTTGGCTTTTTAGTGCCGCGGTCGCTCTTACACAGTCTCCCCGCTGCCTCTTCACCTTTCAGTCGCTCTGAGCGAGCAGCTGGCGAGCATCAGCTGGTACAGCGGCCCCGTGGAATTTCCAGGGCCTGGTTTCGCGTTCCAACTGCCAGCATCCTGGCCTACCCTTCGGTTGCGAGTCCCTGCATTATTTTTAGTGACTTTTTAATGACTTGTCCGGCATAGGTTGAGCAATTTTTTGTTGTTTCAAAATCTTTTTTCTCCAATTGCCTGTACTGGCCGACCAGTGAGCGGTTTTTCTTGCGGTCTGTGCTTAGAATATTTTTTTATTATCTGAAATCGTCCTGTTAAGCTCTCGAAATTTCCCCAAACCAGCTTGATAATCAACCCCTACAGTGTTAAAAATGCGCGCAATGCAAGCAGTGCAATTTTGCCCTACAGTTTTTTTGTTGTCTCTTCAAGCAGGCATCAGTTTTTTAGCAATTAGACATTTCAGTTACCGCTACTACAAAGCCCCACCCGAATCAATCAGTGTTTGGCATTCGTGCCAGCGGCTTTCTTTCGCTTCTGGTTTTGTTGCCCAGCTGCTGCCCAGCAACTGCGCTTCATCGCCCGTGCAGTCCTGCATTCTAACCGATAGTTGTTGTCAATTTTTGTTTTATTTTGTTTTTTTCGTTTTTTAATCTTGTTTCTGTGCAGTCGCGGTTTTTAGTTGCGGCCAAGTTTTTGCAAAATTCGGATCGCCATCTAGCCCTCCATATTTTTTAATTGTTTGATTTTCAGTCCGCACATAGTGTCCCCTAGCTGTGAGCATTTCAGCCTCAATGTATGCTTTGCTTAGCCCAGTTGAAACTCTAAATAAACTCGAGAATCTGTAGCGGGCTTTAATCAGCGCCGCAGACCCAGTGTGGGGGCTCTTTGCGCTTTTCCAGGACACTGCATTTTATTTTTTTTTTGTTTGTTCTATTGCAGGCTTTAGAGATATAGATGATGTCGCTAGTTTATGTGTGCTGCTGTGCTCATGCTTCAGTGTGCAGCTGTGCTCATGATGCTTCAGTGTGCTGCTGCTGTGCTCATGATGCTTCAGTGTGCTGCTGCTGTGCTCATGATGTTTCAGTGTGCTGCTGCTGTGCTCATGATGCTTCAGTGTGCTGCTGCTGTGCTCATGATGCTTCAGTGTGCTGCTGCTGTGCTCATGATGCTTCTGGTTCTTCTCATTTTGTTAAGACCCAAGGTCTGAAAATTGCAAGATTCCCCAACACAATCCAGTTTCCATGATTTACTGTCCCCGATGGTGTCGGCTGTGCGTGCCTCAGAGCATTTTAGCGGCCTGATAAAGCGCTGACTTTGGGGCAGCCGACTCCGCTTTTTATCTTTTGATAAGAATTTTTTCACAGCAATCATCTGTTGTTGACTAGGCAATAAATCACTTGGTGTACTGGCTTCTAGGTAACTGCATTTACGTTATCCCCCATCAGAAATAGCGCAGAGCAATTCAATCTATGATGAGCAATAAAACGCTTTCTGTCTGCTCTCCCTGAGCAGTCACTGCTGCGGCTCTTGCCGTAAATGCTCCCATCGATCACATTATTTCCCACGTTCTATGCAATTCCCAACCAACATTTTCCCTCCCCTGTTGGATGGAACTCCCCTCCGCCACATTCCTTCCCTAATGCCTCATTATCTCACGGCCTGTGTTACCTCGCAAATCTCCCGCAGCGGCCTCAGACTCAATTCACCATCGCTGACTCACCCGCTGCCGCCTCGCCATGACGATTCGGCGAGCGGCCGCCCGTCCCGCCTGGCTGCGCCGCTGGCTGCACGCGGCCGCCCAGCTTCGCCATGCCGAGGTTATCAGCGGCAACCAGCAATTTCCTTTGATCAGCCCGCAACAGGTGCGCCAGCTGCTGCGCCAGGGAGCCGAGCGGCACACGGTCGATGTGGCTGGCCGCCATGTCTCGGTGCACTGCAACCAGGTGCCTTGCAACCGGCCCGTGGAGGACAGGTGAGCCGGTTGCGGAAGCGCCTGCCGGACCAGTGATGGATTAGTCTGATGGGGATTGTTTGGCGTCTCCTGATTAGTCCGACTCAACCAAGTGATTAGTAGGTCAGCTGACTCACGAAAGGGACAAGTGGGTCAGCTGACTCAACCAACTGATCAGTGGGTCAGCTGATGACAAGTGGGTCAGCTAACTCATGAAAGTGACAAATGGGTCAGCTGACTCAACCAATTGACTAGTGGGTCAGCTAACTCACGAAATGGACAAATGGGTCAGCTGACTCAACCAACTGATCAGTGGGTCAGCTGATGACAAGTGGGTCAGCTAACTCACGAAAGTGACAAATGGGTCAGCTGACTCAACCAAGTGACTAGTGGGTCAACTGACTCGCCTAAGTCGCAAGTGGGTCATCTGACTCAATTAAGTGACAAGTGGGTCAGCTAACTCAGTTAAGTGACTAATGGGGCAGCTGACTCGCCCAAGTGACTAGTGGGTCAGCTGACTCAACCAAAGTGACGAACAGATCCGCCCCTTCGCCCTAAAGCTTAATAGTGAATCACATGTTGAGCCTCATCCTAATTCTGCTCGCCCCCATCCCCTATCGCCCCAGGCTGGCTGTCAGCCGCCTGCTGCTGGGGCCGCCTGACCAGCCGCAGGACGGCCCGCTGTTAATCGGCGTCTTCGACGGCCACGCCGGGCCCGCCTGCGCCAACTCGGTGCACCTGCGCGTGCCCGACTACCTGGCCGTGGCCATGGCCGACCCGCTGCACCTGCACGACATCAGGGTGGCCGCCCAGCCGCTCAGCCGCAGCATCGCCCGCCTGCCTCGTGACGCGGTACTCGACGAGGAGCTCAGCCGCCTGCACGAGCAGCAGGTTGGCCCCGTCTGCGATTTTGAGCGCTAATCCTTCCGGCTTCTTCATTCTATTCTATTTTCTTCTATCCTTCATACAGATCCGGAATATTTCCGCCCTTTTTATTCTGTTTCCGCCCCTATCCGCCCTTTTCATTCTATATTTTCGCCCCTTTTCCGCCCTTGGCATTCAGTAATCCCGCCCCTTATCCGCCCTTCACATTCGGCCAATCGCAGCTGTCTGCCTTCACCGCCGAGACCCTCTCAATGAGCGAGCCGGAGCCGCTCAGCCATCGGCTGCGAGAGGCCGTGCAGCGCCTCGACACGGACATCGGCGAGGCCGCCCAGCCCCGGCCCGGCGCCGCCGGCCTCAACCGGGCGCTGCTCCGCGTGGCGCTCTCCGGCTGCGTCGGCACCGTGGCGCTGCTGGACCCGCCCGACCGCCTCCACGTGCTGCACGTTGGCGACTGTGCCGCCGTCCTCGGCCGCTGCCACGACCAGCTGTGGTACGCGCACAAGCTCACCGACGAGCACCGCGCCGACAACCCCGCCGAGCTCGAGCGACTCCTTCGCTCGCATCCCGTCAGCGAGCGCGACTTTCTCGTCCGCTACGACCGCCTGCTCGGCGAGCTGATGCCGCTTCGGGCCTTCGGCGACATTCGCTACAAGTGGAGCGCCGACATGCTGCGCACCGCCGGCAAGATGCTGCAGCTGCCCGCCACCTACAACCCCGTGCCGCAGTACTACTACACCCCGCCCTACCTCTCCGCCGAGCCCGACTTCGCTACGCAGCAGGTGAGCCAGCTGACTGGGCAATCCTGCTTAAGTTTTTAAGGTTTCCACAGTTCCTTCATGTGGCGATCTCCATCTTCAGCGACCTCCTCTATGATCATTGACCCTCCATCGTCAGTAACTTCTCCATCTTCGGTGACCTCCTCTATGATCATTGACCCTCCATCGTCAGTAACTTCTCCATCTTCGGTGACCTCCTCTATGATCATTGACCCTCCATCGTCAGTAACTTCTCCATCTTCGGTGACCTCCTCTATGATCATTGACCCTCCATCGTCAGTAACTTCTCCATCTTCGGTGACCTCCTCTATGATCATTGACCCTCCATCGTCAGTAACTTCTCCATCTTCGGTGACCTCCTCTATGATCATTGACCCTCCATCGTCAGTAACTTCTCCATCTTCGGTGACCTCCTCTATGATCATTGACCCTCCATCGTCATTGACCCCCCCCCCCCGATCTTCAATGATCCCTCGATCATCCGTGAACCCCTCGATCTTCCGAAACCCCCTCGATGTTCAGTGACTCCTTCACCTTCAGTATCTCTCTCGATCTTCAGTGAACTCTTCGATCTTCAGTGAACCCCTCGATCTTCCGTGACCCCCTCGATCTTCCGTGACCCCCTCGATCTTCCGTGACCCCCTCGATCTTCCGTGACCCCCTCGATCTTCCGTGACCCCCTCCCCTTACGTCAGGACACCCTCTATCTTTAGTGACTCCTTCGATTTTCAACCAGCCCCTTCATCTACAGCGTGAAGATGAACCGTGAACCAGTTTTGCCGAATCGCCACTCGCATTGCCCAGGTGACGAAGGAGGACCGATTTCTGATCGTGGCCTCGGACGGCCTGTGGGACCACTTGCCGCACGAGGACGCCGTCGCCATTGTTGGCGCAGCCATCGACAGCGGCGCGTTCGGCTCCGGCGCCGGCAGCGACGTTGAAGACGGCACGGAGAGCGGGCGGAGCGGCGCCAACCTGGCCACGCTGCTGGTGCGGGCGGCGCTTGGCGGGCAGAAGCGCGGCGACTCGGAGCCCTCGGAGGCGATGATCACGCAGCTGCTGTCGGCGCCCGCCAACGTGGCCAGGTACTACCGGGACGACATCACGGTGGCCGTGCTGCTGTTCCACTGACGCCTGCCGTCTTTCCGCGTGCCTGTCTGCGTGTTCTGTACAGGGCCAGGAGGCGCTGCGTGTCTCTTGGCAACTTTGTGAGCTGTTTGTCATTGGCTATCTGGAACAAGGAATATTATTTTTTGCTGTTAGTAACTAACTCGCAAAAACGCGGGTTGCTCTACTGTCAGTAGTATTGGCTATGTAAAACCTACTCCTAGCTGCTCTGTTCACACTTCAATTGTATCTGCCTGTTTAGATGACGATGAAATACTCGCTGAAATCTCTAGAGAGAAAACTATTCGCTTATTTTAGTGGCCGATTTGCGAGCCAAAAACTCCCTTAGTAACTGTGCTATGCCGAGTAATGCTCAGTGTCCAATCAGTTCATTGCACTGTCTTTGCCACAATTTGCTCACCTGCCCGGCTTTATCCCAATCCCCTCCCTGTACGCCGCTCTCGCTGTCTTCTGTCGCCTTTCATTTTGCCTGCCTGCCTGCGCGCAACTCATAGTTCTATTGATTGATAAATTTATTAGGCGCTGGCTGGCTTGCACTTTCTGTTTGTTGTTTTCTCTGAATATAAAATTGTTTTCTAATATTTGACAAATTTATTTGGTTTTTTTGTACTTCAGCTGTGTCAGTTCTTTGTTTTCTTCGTTTATTAGCTGAGTTTGCGCACCGGGACTGGGATTATTCAGGGCTAAATATCCTTCCTTGTTGTTGTTTCACGGGCATCTGGACGATTCATCGCTACTGTGCTATTTCACTCTTTAGTGAGCTGGTTTTTTTATCTTTTAGGCATGGATTATCAAATAGCATCCGGATTGGAAGCTTAGCACCTTGTAAAAATCGAGCATATAAAAAAACCCAATTTTCTCGAAGAATTAGGCTGTGAAGTATTAATGACAAGGCCACGATTATTAACACAAACCGAATCAAATCTTCCCCTAGCTGGGATTCCACTCGAGATGCTATTTTTAGAATTCCATGCTCTCCGTGTTCGGGCTTGCATGTGCAAAATGTTTCTTCTTAGCGGCATCGGCCATAGACTATTTAGTGCTTTAGATAGCTTTGTACTAGGGGTTGGAGGAAGATAGTGAAGACAGGAAGGTGACAGAAGAGAGTAATTGAAGCTCAAATTCTTTTATCATCTATTTTTGTATGCGGCAGTGGCTTTCTCAAATTGCTTCTTCTGTCATTCATGCTGTTTCTATTTATATTTTTTTATCACTAAGCGTACTGTACTGCGCATTTCTTGGCTATAGTGTGCTTTGTGGCCTGCTGTTGAAACAAACAGGTATTGTGAGCGCAGAGGGGGCATCATAGCAAGATCATAGCAGGGTATCGCACGTTTCAATAGAAGTCGGTAGGAAAACCTCGATATAGATAATAAATATTTGGCTCGTTTATTTATTATTGATGCGGTTAAGGGAAACATAGGCGTTAATTTTACCTTACATTAAAACGCTTGGATTGTTAAATGTTGGATATGCCTACCATGCAAATAGGTAGAACATGGACATTTCAACTCAAAAAATTTGTATGACAGGGGTAAGATAAGTATATAAGGTTAGTCCCCACTGCCTAAAGCAACGCAAAGCAGCACAAAGAGCAGGAGGCAGCCAAGTGGAGCGAAAAGGGGGCCAAGCCGCAAGGGGTAGGCCAAGACAGCCTCCCCCGCAAGTTTAGGTGTATTTATACGAAATTAAAAAAAACGATGGAGATAAAAGGAAAGTGCAAGCAGAACCACAGGGATAAAAGTATTGCAGTTATAAAAAAAATTTGAGCAAGGCAGCGAGGCCAAGCCAGCGACGCAGCCAGGTATAAAAACACCCCGCCACCCCCCAGCCAAGGCGGGGGTAAGCCAAGGAGGCCAAGCACGCACGCACAAGGGCACGGGTTAGGCAGTGTGCACAAACGCCGGTTAGCTCTGCCGCGCAAACCAGTCATTAGTCCCCACTGCCTAAAGCAACGCAAAGCAGCACAAAGAGCAGGAGGCAGCCAAGTGGAGCGAAAAGGGGGCCAAGCCGCAAGGGGTAGGCCAAGACAGCCTCCCCAACACCAAAAGCAGAAAAAAAAAAAAAAATGGAAAGCAAAAACGAGAAGAAGAGAAAGCGCAGAACGCACACACAGGACCAGCGAGTCACGAGCTGTCAATCACCACAACAGCCAGCTTGCGGGCCGCCACGAAGGCTGCATCCTCCTGGGATAGGTAGACATTGACAGCATCACTGCGCCAATCGCCCACGCACTTGATCTCCCGGACCGAGAGGCCGCACCGGGCTGCCCAAGTGGCCGCGCCTCGCCGCAAGCTGTGCACTGAGAAACCGGCCGCAGAAATTCCTGCCCTGCCAAGCCAAAGCTTGAACTGCTTGTCCAGCCTCGCAGACGTCAGCGATGTGTAGGCAGACGGCCCCGTTGTAAACGAAAAAAGGCCTTGATGCGGTAGCTTCAGACGATTGCAACGAATATGACTGAGCAGCGCAGTGACAGGGCAAAGCGGGTGGCCTGGAGTCAGCTCTGGCAGCAGCACCCTGTGCGTCCTGCCGTATTGGTTGGTCTTCCCATGGCTTGACGCGAGCAGCAGCCCATCAGTGCGTCTCGACAGCGAGCCAAGCCTCAGCAATGGCGGGTCGGCGCCTCTCCTTGATAGAAGGCTGGACTTTCTGAACATGCCCCACCAGGCGCACATTACGGCGGCCCAGCAGGCAGCTTGCATTGGATCTGAGCACTCAACTTGAAGACGCAGTTTTGACAGGAGATCCGGTGACATCGGCAGCTTACGACTTGGCTCGGTCCCAAGCTCGCGCTTGGCTCCCCGCAGCACCAGTTGCAGAAGCGGATGCTTGGTCAGATCAGGCACCCCTGCCAGGCGGAAGTCGGCGGAAAGAGCGCTGATGTGCACTCGTACGCTGCCAAAGGAGCTGAGCCGGCCGTCCACGAGCCTGGCAATGTAGTTCGCGAGATCCTCCGCCCGGCACCGGAGAGGGTCGATTCGCTGCTCGAGACAGAACCGCCTCCAAGAGCGGACAGCGGATGACAGCGACTTCTTGGATGAGGGGGCGTAGGCCTGCTGAAGAAGCTGGGCGGCGGCAGCGCTGAGAGACCCTGGGTAGCGACCTGCAAAAAAAGGAAAGCAGCGGTGGCAGGGCTGAGCGCATGACCAGAAAATTCATACGGGCAAACAACAGTTGTTGCATAGGCTCGCAACACAAAATTCTGCAGCTCATAGCGGCAATGAAGACGAGAGGCAGCATCAGCGAATAGTTGAAAACGGCCCGGCACGTGATGAGCAGTCACCACAATATTCTGCTTTAGGCACAGCAGAGCGACCGTCTGTAGCAGCCGCAGCAGCCGAGGCTCCTTTGATGACCCCTTGTTGATGATCGCACAAGCGGCAACATTATCACAGTAGATAGCGATGCGGCAGTTGAAAAGCTGGTGACGCCAGTGCAACAGCGCAAGCAGGGCCGCTGCCGCCTCCTTGTAGTTGATGCAGCAATCGCTGAAGACGCCACCCGCATCAGCGCTCCAACTTAAGTAGCACCAGTCAGGACCAGCCGGGTCCCGTAAAATCGCTGCGCCTCCGACTAAACAGGCGTCCGTCTCCATGGCAACCAGCCTAGTAGCAGCCGGCCAAAGATCACGACCTCGCTGCTGTTGCAAAGCCGCCTTCCACCAGCAGATAATGCCCTTCAGCTGGCCATCAACTAACAACTGATCCTTCGAACTCGAAAGTTCGTTGACGTGGTCAATCAGGACGCGCAGAAACGGTCGGCCATGGCAGATCACCTGACAAGCCCAATTGAGCTTGCCCACCAGCCTCTGCAGCTCATGCTTAGAGATCCGCCGCCTCGCGACGCACTCGTCCAGGCAGATCCGCAACTCGTCGACTTTCAAATCGGGCAAGCTCATGAGCCCAGACTGCGTGTTGAACTGGATGCCCAGGAAGCACATATCCTGAGTCGGCTGCACGCACTTCTTCCAGTTGACAGACAGGCCCAGCCTTTGCACCAGCAGCGTCAACTCGTTGTAAAAGCGCCAACAATCTTCCAAGGAGCCTGCAAAGCCAAAGTCATCCATGTAGACCTCGAAGTTGTAGAACTTTCGCTTGAGCATCATAAACCGGATGGCATTACTGATCTGGAAAAAACTGCTGACAGAAGCCGCTGCACCGAAAGGCAGCCTGGTGTCCACCATGTACGTCGGCTCAACATCGCCTTCAAAGACAAACTTCAGCCCAGTGAGGCACTGGTCACTCGGGTGAATGCCACAGGACCGGTAGGCTTGGCTTAAGTCAACCTTGCACATAAACATCCCCCTGCGCAGCCTCTTGGCAAACGCCGCCGCAGAGGAAAAACGAAGCTTCTGCTGGCAAAGGAACGAGTCGTTGACGGCCCGCCCCTGGGGCTTGCTGCAATCATGGATGAGCCGGATGCCGCCACCCGGCTTGGGGATAGCACCAAGAGCACTGACAATCGTTGGCTTCGCACAAATGCGGAATCTCCCGGCCTGTAACTCCTGATGAATCTGAGCCTGAACATCGGTATGGTACTGCCTGATGGAACTGTAATTCTCCTGCTCAACCGAATCCACCGCACCAATGACATTCCTGATGCGGAAACCATCCTTCACACCAGCGAGAACAAACTGCGTGAGCTTCTCTGGCATATCCGTGTCGGCCAGCTCCACAAGCCAGGCCTCAAAGCGCAAATCGGTAGAGAAGGTTCCGCCTGAGTCGCCCTGATCCTGGGGTTCAACAAACTTAGCAGCAGGGGCGGGCGACTTGATGTTAGAAGACCCCTGCCGCCGAACCCCATCCATCAGTTTTTTGCGGCCATGCCACCCTCCACTCTGTGGAAGGTGGCCTCTGAGTGTGCCTGACCACAACGCCGACAGCTGTGCGCAAACCGACACGGACTCCGTTGGCATCCGGACAACTTGTTGAAGTCGAAGCAGACTGCTCGCTTCCCTGCAAGCTTCCCTACTGAACCTGCTTGCAGCTGCAGACTCGGTGCCATCAAGTGAGCTGCCACCAGTCCGAGATCTGTCACAGAGCTGTCCCAGACGCCGGCGGCAGCCTGCTGAACTCTGTACTCGTCGTCATAGCGCAAAACGCGGCCGCGGTCGAAGCCCAAGTCGAGTAGATCGCCAATCCTGGCTGTGTGCTTCAGGTACTCTAGCAACTCCGACATATCAATGGCGCCATCTCTAAGCACCAGCAGCCTTCCGTCTTTAAGCATCTGAATCAGCGCGTTGGCATTCCCAGTAATCCAGTCTCCGATGGACAGATTATCCAGGGCAACCTGCTTACCAGCTTGGCTAGATTTGGTCAGCGCCATTCTTTTGCGGGTGCTGATGAACTCTGGCACTCGATACGCATTCGGTTGCCGCTGTGCCGCCTGCTGTGCCTCATTCTGCACGCTATCTGTGGGCCTCAAAACCAAATCCTCCAGGCATGAGTACTCACCGGGAAGAGCCGTATTTGCCGGTTGTCTCTGCGGCTCGTCAACTCTGTTGCCTAGCTGTCGGATCTCAGCCTCCAGGCGGGCCTGATCACGCCGAATCGTTAGCAGGCGCAGCTGCTTCTCCGCCTCTTGAAGCTCCCTGTCCAGGTCGCCAGCCCCATGGGTCTCCCGCGCCGCCCAGCTGCTGCCGTCGGCTGCCCTGCTATCGCTAGCAGATGGTTCGTTGCCCTCCGCCGCCGTCGAGCTGTCGCCGGCTGACGCCCTGTTGCTGTCTGCCGCCGTCTTGCTCCTGTGTGGCACCATCGTGCTGAACTCTTGCCTGCCTAGTAGATTGCCGTTATATTGATTGGCAAAAGGCCTAGAGATTGACGCCGCAATAGAACTAGTTGATTGATCTCTCTCAGACTGCCTGAGTCTCTCTATAAGGGTTCGTTTGTTACCACTAGTTTGTAGGCCCCTCGCGCGTAGGGCATTGCGCAACTCTCTCACAGACAAATTGTATGACATGACTCAGCAGATTTCCGTCCGAATAAAAAAAATTTGAGCAAGGCAGCGAGGCCAAGCCAGCGACGCAGCCAGGTATAAAAACACCCCGCCACCCCCCAGCCAAGGCGGGGGGCGGGGGTAAGCCAAGGAGGCCAAGCACGCACGCACAAGGGCACGGGTTAGGCAGTGTGCACAAACGCCGGTTAGCTCTGCCGCGCAAACCAGTCACAGTCAAAACTCATTAATTTAGAGAAGAAAAATCTAGTATTATTCAGTTTATGTCACTTCCTAGACCATTGGCTCGTTCCCATGGTGACGTTTAGCTTGTTCTCGTCGCCATGCACATTGATTCCGCCCGACTGGCTCAATCCGCCGTCAAGTAGATCGCCGGAGCTGCCACCCATAATACGGTCTAGTCGTCCGAGATGCTGCTCATCCATGAGGTTGTTCATGGACTTCCACAGTCCCTTGGACTGTTCAGCGAGGCGAGGCCGCGTGTCCAGTGGCATGTTTTCCCTGCCAGAGGAAATTCCGGGGTTTTCACTGCTTCTTCTGGACGGTGGGATTGGCGGTTGCCGAAACTCGATCAGCAGGTTTTTCAGCTTCTGCGGCGCGAACCGCCTCGGCTTGGTCTCGACGCATCTGATCAGCTCCTCCTCCTTGTCTAGAAGGTCCTGCCGGGATTTTACTCCCTTCTTGTTTAGAAAATTCCTGAGGTGCCAGTTCGGGGCGGCCGCCTTCAAAGAGTTTCGCCACCGCTTCTTTTCCAACTTTTCCGAATCCTTTTCCATGCAGCTGTCACCGTAGACGCTGCCCGAACTCATCCACAGCTTGGCGTTGTCCAGCACTTTCAGCAGCTCGTTGTGGGCGAAGCTCTGCTTGCGAGCTCCAGCTCGGTCTAAAATTTCCTGCCGGAAGTCAACCAGCTGCTCAACGTCGGTCACCTGCTGCACCCAGATCAAATAGTCGCGAAGGCATTTTCGAGTTTTCTGCCTCTTGAAGAAAATTAGAGTTTCTTGACTGACTGGACGGCTGCTGTAATGCTGCTGGCGGTTTGTGTTGAACGAGTGCGGTGGTGGATTTCTTAGCTGGACGGGCGAATCGGAGCATCGCGACATGTTGGCCGATTCGATTTTTCCTCTTCAAGATGTTGAATCGATGTCTAGAAGTTTCTCAGCTTTATAGCACTCGTCTTTTCCGATTCTAGGAAATTTATAAAAGACATTTTCTTCCTCATCAGAGTGCCTATCTAATTTTATCTTTTACCCATTGCTTCATTTAACAAGGCTCTTCTTGTGCGCACAAAATTGTGTGCAGATAAACAAAAAACAATGCGCAAGTACGCAGCTTGCAAAGCGCAGCGGCACAGAGGTCTTGCTGTACAATGGAGTATTGAAATAGCGGTCATACAGACCAGACTCGGCGCATGTTATTCACTAACTTCGCACGACTCGGCCCGGAAATGTCTGCCCAAGACAAAGTGTACCAGGCGATTCAGTCTTGGCAAGGCGACCAGACTGTCAAGAAGTTCATCCTCAGCGCTTGCTCCAAGAGCGAAACTGTCGAGCAGTTTCTGAGCAATCAAAAGTACAAACAGCTGATCGAAAAATTCTGCAAGAAGAAGAAGCCCAAGTTCGCCAGGGACAGTTTGGAAGAAGCCTTGAATTACCTCCAAGGTAGCCCTGGCGTCAGGCAGTCCAAGCAGCCGCTGAGCTGCAGGGCCAGCGTGGATTCGGGCTACGACAGTGTCGTCTCGGAGCGGAGCAGAGACTGCCGCAGCCGCAGCAGCATCTCGGCTTCGCTGGCTAATCGCCCTCTGCCGCCGACTCCCACAGACTCGCAAGCGTCGGCCACCTCAATGTCGGTTGAAGCACCGCAGCAGCAGCAGCCAAGAAGCAAGCCGGCTGTGGAAGGATACCCGGCTTCAGCCAGCTCAGTAGCTGATTCTGTTCAAGGCGAGGATTCGGTTTCCAGCACGCGGACTGGGGCTTCAACCGATTCCGCCGAATCTGCCCACAGCACTGCCAGGGCCAGCCAATACGGCCGCCTCAGTGCAGGCGACAGAGTGCAGCCGCCGCAACCTCGGCCCAGACTCAGCTTGGCCAGACGCTCGACAGACTCGAACCCGCTGGCGCTGGCAGTTCCGGAGACTCGCGCCGAAAACGGGCCTGGCGCTGCCTGGGCCGAAGCCGAAAGGCCCGGGACCGCCGACGGAGAATCAGAGGAGGCTTCGCCGTCTCCTATGAAGCAGGTCGGCTATTTCAATATCAGCGGCGCTAGAAATGAAGTTTCTGTCGATTTGGAAGCCCTCAAATTGATGTCCTATTTCCGGCAGAACTGAGAGCTTGGCCAATCCGGAATCGTTGCACTTTTAGCTCATCGATTCGCTCATTTGCTCATTGGACACATATTTATAACTCAATCTTGTTGCATACCTACGTGAAATAAAAAATCTTTTTTACTTATCCAGCTGCATATTTGCAAACCTTGGCCTCTATGTTGACTTTATTTGACTGCGGTAATAAAAATATTGACTAAAATGGAATCACTTTCAAAAAACTGAAATATTTTTCCGACTCGAGATTCCATTATAAATTCTGCTTCATTCACTAATTTTTTAAACTTCTGCTTCGTATTTATGAAAATTATTTGGCTGAAAAGAGAAAATTCAAATCAAAAACAATAATCAAACGGATTATTCGGAATTCAGCCGCAACTTGTCACAGTTACCGCAAGCTATAGGAGCAGTGAATCATTGTATCATTTTTCTGCTGGTAGTGATACCCCAAGATTTCAATGCATTTACAGCTTGTAAAAGCTGTTTACGCATTCGAAGCGTTCCTTGTTAGTCGAACCTGCTCGGGCTTGGACGCTGAGCAAATTGTCATTTTTTTTCAGTGCAGTCTTAAAACTTTGTGCATTCTGCCAAAAGCACTCGTGCTTACTGTTTTTGTCTTCGTGGGCTCGAGATTGCGTACAGCAGCGTTGAGCACAGAGTGGAGCCATAGTCACTTGTTGATGAAACAATGGAGCTCTTTTAAGCTACTTGGTCACTTTAAGCAGAGCCTTGGCTGCCAGGCTTGCTAAATTAGGGAATTATGTCAGTGTACGTGTTAGAGTAACATTTAATGTGACTCAGCCATTCCTGTTCAGCTGGCTTGGCGTGGTCCAGTGGTGTAGAATCGAATTTCCCAGGCTCCAATCCGTGCTGGGACCAAATTAATTTGGGCTTTCTCGCACTGTGCAGGCTGGATTTGGTGTTCCATACTTGGCCTTGCACGAGGGCCAGTCGCCGAGGCTGAGAGTGTGCCTGATTCGATCATTATTGCTACTACATTATGGCATTTTCTATCAATCGAATAGATAAATTCGTACTATTTCCGAGGCATTTATGCATGTCAATGAAAAGAGCTGTGTAGCATCATTCAATATGAATGAATGGTGACGCTGGTGCGAAATCGGTTGCACTTTTTCCCTCTTGCTGCACCGCTCCGTCGGTGCCGCCGTCGGGCAGCTGGGGGAGGGGCCGACCTTCCAGACGACCCACCTTCTGGAGGAAACGGCAGACCGCGGATGCGCAGCGTGGGCTGGATCTCCGCGAGGGCACTTATCCAGGAGATGAGCTTCTGTGTCGGTGTCAACACAAACCAAATGCACTTTTTTGCTGCTTGTGCTGGTAGTTATAGGCGGTCAAAGGTCGAATGAGAGGCTCATGAATTCGAATGATTAAATGTAGATAGAGTGACAAGATTAACGGGGGTATTTTATATTCCTATGATTATGATTGCGATTATTACTGCTTCTCAACTGGTCAAATCGCTACATCAAGAAGTGCATCATCAAGTCTGCCAGCTCAGAGTCAACGACTCCAGGAAGGGGGGCTCTTCAACAAGAAGCTCGCAGAGGCTGTGAACGATGGCCCGGGCTTCCGGTTGTTAACTCGGGAGTGCGCCTGACCCCGACTTGGGGCTGTCACCTCATCCAATGCCCAGCTGCAGCCATCATCAGTGGGGTGCTTTCACATTTCCTAAAATTCACATCCTCTAAATGCACGAGACTTCACATCCCTTGAATCAGAAGTTTCATGGCTGTTCTAGCCGTTTATGAAGAAGCGAAATACAATTGAAGAGTAAAAACATTAAGTGGGTAATGAAAGAGCTTGCAACAAGGCATATAGGGGTTATGAAGTCTTGCATTTAGGGGATGTGAAGTCTCGTGCTCTTAGGGGATTTGAAGTTTAGGGAATGTGAAACGCCCCCCCCCCAATCAGACATTAGCATATCAGTGACTTTTTCATCCCTTTAGTCTTGGCGCTAAGGATTCAGCGGTGTTAAAGTTAAGTAAGTACAGCTCTGCAGTATCAGCCAAGCGCATCCTCAAGTGAATTTATTTTAGGCCAAATATCAATGTCTTTAGGCAAGTTGTAATTTTTGAACGCTTGTGCAGGTCTGGTTTCTCGACCAGTTGTTGAACGAGACAATTGAAATATAGTGAGGCCATCCAGGTAGATCCTTAAATTTATCTGCTTACGAAGCAACCAAAAATAGAATTTGCTTTAGCTTACCTTATTAGCTATTGCGAAAGGACCCCATTTCAAGGTATAATTTTATCGTTCCTGATTTAACTACCGAAATTAACATATAAAAAACCTGCGAATTTTTTGTCAGCTTCTTCTCCTTCATCTGCTGCTGAGGCCCAGCGTCTAAGGACACAATGACTGCAGCGGTGCAATTCAGAGAGCTCGCCAGAAACCTGGCTGGCAACAGAAAGAAGGTGGCCGACTTTGTCATCAAGCATTCGCCGAAGGATCTCACGGCGCAGGAATTCCTGGCCAAGAATCACAGCAAGCGACTCTCTGAAAAGTTTGCCGGCATCAAGAAGCAGCCGTTTTCACTGTGCGAGCTCGAGGAGCTCCTTGGCCAGCTGAGGCGGCACAGTCAGGCGCTGTCCGACGACTCGGCGTACAGCTCATTCCGAGCCTCCACCAACTCGTCCTGCTCCTCGGACACCTCCAAGCCGGAGGACATCTCCAGGCCGCTGTCGAGCGCAGACAAAGGCAGGCAGCGGGAGGCCACCCGAGTGGACCGGCCGGCTGAGCGGCTGGCTTTTCCGGCGCCGAGCCCAGGCTCAGGCCAGGAGCGGCCGGGTGGCGACCCGCACGTTCCTCCGCAGCTGCGCCAACCTACGGCGCCTCCTCTGGAGCCAGAGCCGCATGGCCAGCCGCCGCACAGGCCGCCGGAGAGGCCGCCGCAGAGGCCGCCGTCTTCCTCGGAACCGACGCAGGGGGTGCCGAGCGCTCACCGGTCAATTCCCAACATTAGCGTCGTTGGCAACAGAAACGACGTGGTTGCTGATTTGCAGCTGCACTAGCATAACTTCAGTGCTTTCAGTGCACCTTGCCACGAACTGCGCCTATTGCCTTATTGGGATTAAACTGTCTAATATTTTTGTGCGTGTATTTCTGACTGCAGCTACTAACAGTAGTGTACACCGGTTATCTGAAGAAAAAAAATTTGGAAATGTCTAATTTTCAACTCCGTCGTGAGTCACTTTCTCAGAAAAAAGGGTTTGCGCTATCGATACAGGCGAATAGATAAGATGCAGATTACTCGCCTTTCTCAAAACATCTCTATGCTTGAGTTGACTCAGCCGAATCTTGCTCTGTCGAGTTTACATGGAGTATTTCTGCAAGGCTGTCCTTGAACTTTTTAGTGCAGATTGTAGCAAAGCGTTGCCTTTTTTCAGCGCACCTTCCTTGACTGCAGGAGGCTTGGCGTCTGTGTGAGAGCCCTCCTTCATGCCCTTTGATATTCTCAACCTTATCACCAAGCACTCAAGCTTGCGAGCTCCTTCTCCCACCTTCTACTCTGCTATCTAATCCCGGCACTGTCTCCATTAGTCTTTGATCCCAGACTCTGACAGATGAGCGAGCCCCGTAGTTCCAATTTAGAGAGGAGTCCCCTCTATTCGTTGAAGTTTCATAGTTCCTAGTAACAAACATACCGTAACTGAGTCTCCCATATTCAGACTGCGGCCTATTTGCACAGAAAGAAAACATGGTCCATTGACGCGGAGTCGACCTAGAAAGCGATTTGTTTCCCAGTTATCGGGCTGTTTGCTCGGGCATTAGCGATCATCAGACAAGGGCAGCGCCGACGCCAAAAGCTGCAACTCGGCCTCTGCTGCCTGCACTTTGTGCCAAATTTATTAAAAAAGCAGAAGATGATGGCTGAACGATAGAGAAAAAAAGTGCCGCAGCAATGAATAAAAAAAGAGGAAAAAGTGGCAGCAGCCCTCATGGCAAGCGCAGTGCAAGGCTTATGAAAAAATGGGCCTCTCTTCACGCACACTCGCCAGTTTCTGCTCAGTTCACGAGTGCCGCCCGCCACACAGTCCTGGAACTCTCCGGCAATCTTTTCGGGACTCGGGACGCGTGGAGGCGCAAGGCAAATCTCTCTCCCAGCCCCCATTCAGTCCCGCCCCCTTCGCTGCTCCCCTGACTGGCTCGCTTCTTGACTCGATTGGTACAGAACATATTAGATTTGAGTCAGCCAGACACCCCCAGCGCCTTAGCAACCGCACAGCCATGCGGCGGGCTTGAAGTTCGGCAAGGCTCGGGGCGGGAGGTTGGCGGCGGCGCGCGTGTCATTCATTCACTTGTGAATTGCCGGCCGAGCTTCGCAGATCAGACCGACGCGGTGCGCGAGTGTGCGAGTGAGTGGGAAATCGCAGCCCGCCTGCGCGAGAGCCGCGGGCCAGGCGCGCGCACTGCTCGCATTTTGGGTTGGCGCTTCCTGCTCACCATGGGTGCTAGGGGTGGCTGGCCTGCGATCTCTGCGCTGCTGCAATTCCTGCTCAAGATTGCTTTTGTGCCGCAGTGTTGCTTCGCAGTGTTTGGGGCCGCTTGTGCTTAGTTATGCCACTTCAGTAAGTACATAATGTAATAAAGTGCGTACATCATAATCTGCTTTATAGTGTGTACTTTATAATGTCTTTCAAAGAGTTCATAATAATGTGCGTTATCATATACTGTAGTGACTTTATTGAAAAAGTCTTATTTTGGTTGAAGCGAAACAGAAGAAATCAGTGGTAACCCACCGTGATCTCAAAACCAGGCAGAATCTACTTCTAAATAACAGAGAATTGGGGGTGGTTACGCAGTGCGTTCATTGGCAGAAAGGTTATCAAATAAATAAGCTGGGGGTAAGGCGCCAGGGCTTGCATGCGTACACACGGGGAGGGGGGTAGAAACACGAGGGAGAGGTAGAGGGTGTTTATGTGAGCATCCACGCGACTCAAATATATTCAGCAGCGACATGTACATTATAATGTGCTTCAGCGTGTACATATTGTATTTTATTTTAAAGAGTACATAGTAATGCGCGTTAGTATGTACATCATAATGTGCTTCATTGCCTACTCGTACATCATACTGTGGTTCAGTGTATGTATCAATGTAAAAACCGAAATGTACAGTAAAGTATGCGCTTTATAATGTGCTTCGATCAATAGACGCGTGTTTAATGCTTCGCTGTGTTACAAAAATTATGCCGCACACAAACCGTTCAGATGCTCAGCAACTCGTGAGAATTTGCGCCCCCAAGCAGCAACTGCAGAAGGATGCCGGCGCACCGGTTGAGGAGCAATCAGGACAGAGGAGGTGGGCTGCGTCTCCGGGGGATTTGGGAATTATTTTCGCTTATTTCACACCTTGCTAGCGAAACTTGCTTTGGGGCTGTCGAAGGAAAATTCGCCAGCCAAAGCTGCAGACCAGGCTGATGGAGATGATGTCCAGACTCCCAAATCCCAGATGCGGCACTTTCACACGGTAATCCCGATAATCTCAACATGCTTTATTGATACCCCCGCTGCGCCCGAGTTCCTCTGCATTGATGGGGCGCGGAGGCTGGCCTGCATGCGAAGCCCTCGCCTCGCTGGCCTATTTTTATCAACATTATTTGCGCCGAGCTCAAAGGCTCGGAATTCCCCTTTGCCTTTTGTCCCGCACTGTCCCCGCCCACATCAGCCGCCCAGATCCCCCGGCCCAGGCGCACCAGCCGGCCAGCGGTGTCGATTCGACGCAAATCAACTTTGACAGCCGCCGCCTTTGCCTTGCCGGAGCTGGTTCTCCGACTTGTGGTTGGGATAACATTAGCACTCCTGCCTCTCGGCAGATGCCTTTGTGGGTTGCGACTCACTGGCATCGTTTACTAAGACCCGACTGCTTCTTTCCCCTCTCCCCAGAAATCCCGAACACCCTTTAACCTGATACCGCAACCAGTCTAGTAGAAACCTCTCACCTGAGCCTGTTTCTCAGCTGGTCATATATCTCCTGCCCTTATTGACATTCGGAACCTCTAGATTGTTTTTGTGACATCCCTGCAGCAATTTTTATCTTGATGGACGCACCGCTCACTGTCTCGTTCATGTGACTGCGCCCAGACCTGGCTCTGTCAGCCTCCAGCCTTGCGCCTGGCAAAAGTTCTGTCCGTGCTGGGTCGCTATTGTCTACCGTTACAGTCCAGACTGGCCGAAACCGCTTTTGGGCATGTGGGGGGGTTTCCGGGAATTCACTGCTGCCTTCTGTTTCAGTCTGCGCATGCCGCCGAAAATCATCAACTGATTGACTGGCTGATCCCGGCTCTTTCATGACTGCGCGTGTTTTTTGCAATCTGAACTCGGCCTTGCTGAGTCTGATTTCATCTGCGACTCAGGAAATTCATGGCTTCATCCGCCGCTTCTCTTTGTCTTCTAAGTTCTGACCCGCAAATTCAGCGCTTCCCCTTTCATTTCCACATTGTCCGGCCCGGGGAATCCTGGGGGGTGGACGACGTAGCTAATTAGCCGCGAGCGGTCGCTGTGGCTGAGCCTCCCGCCTGGTTCAGATGGGGCTGGGGAAGCTGCGGTGACACGGGCTGCTGCAGCCGGAGGTCCAGCTTAGCTGTGTGGCTTCAATTATGCAGTTGTCAACTGCAAGCCATCCCGCAGACTCTTCAAGAGCTGCGCTTGAGTTGCTGCCTCCTTCACGTCTCTAGTTCCCACCTTCTGCATGTCTCATTTTTTCCCACTATGGGCAGCCGAGTCTGCTTTTGCAGGCAGGCTGCATTTCCGATAGATTGGTTTAAATTTTCTTTCAATTCAGTCACAAAAGCCCGGATTTTCATTAGCCATGGACGCGCCGCATTGTTCAATCACGTTCAAATAATTATCCGAATTATTGACACATCAACCGCTTGAAATTGTTCAACGACCTTAGCCGCTGTTGAGTTTTATTGAACTATTCAATGGGAAATTTAGTCGAGCATTGGATTTTTCTGGGTGGAGAGGTCAGCCAGGAACTCGCTGATCACCCATATGCTGGTAGGGGAAGGCATGCGGGGACTAAGCTGAGGAAAACAGCTGGGGGAAAACCTCGACAGCCGCCCAGCAACGCCAGGTGCACTTATTAGCCCGGGCCCGGCTGAGCATGCGGCCGCAAGCCTTAGAAAGCCATTCAGCCTCACAGACTGGCAGCTCGGCACGGCTCGTCACGGCTGGAAGCCCGCGGCCGTCTCTTACTGTTTCTAAGAAACTACGTCGGGGGGGCGGCAAGCAGCCCACGCATCTTCGGTGGATCTCAGCCGTGGCCTGACCCGCCACGCCCTGCTCCCCGCTGCTTCCCGCGGCGGTCCGTCTGCGCGCTGCCCCGCAGCAGCAGCAATAGCGGCGCTAATGAGGCGGAGCGGAGGGCGAGGCCAGGACTGAGTCGGCCAGGCGTCTGCAGGGATTCAGCTGCTTCTCAAATCAAAACAGGGATAGTGCGGCTCTACTAGTACTACTCGAGGAGGGCCAGAATTTCCATAGAGGCGCCGCTTCGAGCCGGCGAGCTGGGCGGGCACTCGAGAGCCGCTGCGGCAGGGGCCAGACATTCATACGGCAATCTGAATCAATTAGTTCTGGGCTAGGCGTTTTGTCCTTTTATCCTCCCTATCAATTATTTATGAAGTCAATATTACACTTTAGTAACGCCAGTTAATACGGCGATGGGCATTAGCGGAGAAGTCAAGAAACAGAGGGAGAGCAGAGCGGAGAGAGCAGAGGTGGCAACAAGTGCGCTCTAAAGTGAGTAGCGCAGAGTCCTGTGCCAATTATTCCTGGCCGGGAGCTTCAGGCTAATCTCCAAGGGATCCGCCTGCCCCAAGCCTTCCAGTTAGCTTTATCCCCCCTATTTTCGCCATCTCCGTTTCCCCCGGCATGGGCGATGCCGCCAGCCGGCCGGATTTTCGAGTCGCCCCGACCTCCCAAAAGTGCAGCAGCCGCCGCAACTTGCCGCTCGCCAAGCTGCTTGATCAAGTTTTTGAAGACCTCTTACAGGCTTAGCGGCTTGCGAGAGACACCCGCCAAGCGCCGGTTAGCGGCTTAGCCAGGCAGCCCGCCCGGCCCTGTCAGGCGACAGTCAATCACTTGGCCACGAGCGCCGCTGGAAGCCCCCCGGCCTGTGTCACGGAGCTGTCCCCCAACTGCCTGTCCAATCCCGCAATGTAGCTGGGAGATCCCGGCTTACCGACACACACTGCTGTTGGGGATCACCGTCTGCGGATCAAATGCCGCTCAGACAGAGAGAGAGAGAGAGAGAGAAAAGACCCCGGCCGGTCTAGCAATCAGCCGCGAGCTACGGGCAGTGCAGCTTTGTGATTGCAGTCACTATCTTCTCCGGATTGCTTCTGGAGGGGCGGACACGACTCACGATGATGCAAGCGGGGGACGCGACTCTGCTTTGATAGTCAGTCAGCGAGTCGCTCTCTGAGTAGCGAGTTTTTCTGCTTCTGCCCTCAGGTTGTTGCTTAACTGATCGATGAACTTGCTGAGTAAATTCTTCTCCATGGAGGGCCCATCTTGACCGCGCGAACTGCGAGTCTGGAACAATCACGGCTTCCATCATTCTTTTACAGGTTTGTAGCTGGGATATTTTCTGACTCATGAAGAAGAATGGGAATAAATTGCTTTTTGTGGCTATATTTCTTGATTTGGATTTGGCAAAGCTCTAGCACAGACCGGGGCCGGCAGGTGCGGGGGGGAGGCGGGCAATGCAGATGCGAGCAGCTGACTCTGAGGCTGTCACAGCCACCTGCCCGCTCAATATTATCGAGTCGTGAAGGTCGCTTGGTTAGCCTTCATTTCCTGCAAGTTATTAACGGCCTCTGCTCACCGCCCTGACAGTCGCGAGAACGCGACGCAAGCTGGCAGCAGGACAAGGAGACTGCGAATTCGCCAATTCCCAGCTTCATCAGCTCTCGCGTCGCCCAGGCTGCTAATGACTCTCCCCGCCCTTCTGCAGTGAGGAGTCCGGCCGGACATGACTGAGAGCCCCGCCACACCCGAAAGTGATTGCTTGGTCAACCCCGCGTCATAACCTTGTTAGCTGCCAGCCGCAGAGATGAAGCGGCCTCGATAAGGAAGCTGCAGACACGGAGGCAGAAGTGAAAGTGTGAGTTGTGCGCGCGTGCGTCGGCCAGCGACTCTGGCCGCAAAATCGATCTGCTAGAACTCGCAAAGCGTCATTTGTGGGAAAGCAGATTTCGGAAAATTAGAGAGACAAATAAGTGAAAAAACCGGGTCACCCTTCTGGCAAAAAGCTAGATTTTCGGGATTAAAATCCCCAGCACAGGGAGAGGGTTGCTGGGCGGGGAGACACAGCCGAGATGAAAGCCGCAGCCTCCAGCTGTGTGGCTGCTGCCAGCTCTAAGCTGCAGTGCAGGCAGGCAGTGGGAGGCCTCTCGCACAAATATTTCTGTTGTGTTTGACTTGGGCGCCCGCGGGCAAGCGCTGTGAAGGCAGAGCGGGGCAGAGAAGGCAGAGGGGGAACTGCGAGGCGGAGTGTCTGCTGGGGAGGAGCGCAACTGTGCTAGTCCGTGCAAAATAAGCGGCAAAGTGGGTAAAACTCTGCTTTTACGCTCGCAGATGTTCCAACGCTTGCTGGGGCTGCCTGTCGGGCACTGCTACTAAAGTGTTTAGCTTGTCTTGTTTCGTCATAGTTGAAAAATTGATAACAGTGTCGAGGCGAACAATTTTTCATAGGAGCGAATATTTTAAGCTTTCAATTTGTGCAATGAGTGGCGAATGGGGATTTTTTGCACCGTGGTTGTTGGGCAGACAGGATTCCGCACCGGGGAGATGGACAGAAATTGACTGCTACGGAAACTGGCTCGGAGCTCGGCTGGGCGGGGCTCGAAGCTCCCGATTTCGAAACCTCCCTTTTCCTGTCACAGGGTGCTCGGTTTCTCCGATTGCTTGATTTTTTCTATTTTTGAAAATTATCGGCTCACTTTGGCGGCGCCTGAGGATGGCGAACACGAGAGCTGCGGGGATGCGAACGCGGTTGCGTGACTTGGAGAGCCGGCGCGATAAGGCGATGAGCGACAGCTCCCTGCGAGCGCTGATTAACGCTGATTATCCCCTCCCCGGCCCGGTGAGCTGACAAAAAGGCGGCAAGCGCAATCAGGGCGGATCAATGGGGAAGGAGAAGGCAAACTGCCGCCAGGGGATCTGTCTGGCCAGGCGGCAGTGAGCTGGAACCTTTTCGTCGCCTTTATCTCCGCGCCAGCCGATTCGTGGGGGAGGGGGTGAGAGAATGAACTTTTTATTGCCGGGCCTCGCCGCCTGTCTTTATCATTTCTGCGCAGCCGGTGTCGCAGACATCCAGCCCCAGCCTAGAAATTGAGACGCTAGAAATGTGTGTAGCTGCGCCGCTGCTCCGGAGCGGATCGCTGGGCCCAAAATGTCGGGCTCAACTTTATTGACGGGGAGACGAGGACGACACAATACTGGCGCGTGGATAAGCTGCGACTAACAACTATAGGGCGACAAGCTGAGGCAAAATTGCTCGGGGAATTTCTGGGCTCTGTAGCCTGGCAACAAAAAGGGACAAAATAACAATTTTAAGTACGTTCGGGTCGCACAATCAAAGTGCAGTCGGTTACTATCGAATTCAGACGCGGGTCACCGCCACAGAGTCGGCCGCGTCCTCTTCGGCCACTGCCGTTCCGTTGTCATTCAGCGGCTTCATCTCGTCAGTCTCCTCGGCTGGCTTCACGGGCTGAGATGCAGATCCGCCAGCGGCTGCGGCAGCCAAGGCGGCACCGACAGAGGGACCGGCAGCTGCGGTGGTGAGGCCGGGGCCGGTCGCAGCCTGGCTGCCCCTGCGTTCGTCACTGCTGCACAGCTCCTTGCGAAACTGCTGGTCCTTGAAAAAGTAGATGAACACGTTCACGATTGAGTCGGCCAGGGACAGGATGTAGGTGACCTGGGCGGAGCGCATCATCAGGCTCTTGTCCGAGATGCGTACAAACTGTCCCAGCAGGTAGTGCGCGGCCCGCGGCGCTTCAAGCATGGCAAATGCGAGTGCGAAGATGAATACCATGCGGGTGACGCGCTTATTGCGCTCGGAGCTGTTGGCCATGGCGTTGCCCCTGCGCAGCGAGACAATCAGCACGATGGAGCTGAACAGAATCACCAGCAGGGGGATGATCTGGCTGAGCAGCGTCCACAGCATGTTCACCGTCCGCCAGAAGGACGGCGTGCTCAGCGGCACGTGCAGCAGCAGGACGCCTCCACGGGACCAAGCGGCCGCGTTGCAAACGTGAAACTCCAGTCGTAGGAAGCTTTGCGGGTCCTTGATGTAGGCGCGGACCCCGCCAAGAGTGACGACCACGGCCACTTTGGCGGCGAACATGCCGGAGACGCGGCCGAGGCTGAAAGTGCGGCCGGCGTGGACGCTGGTTCGCCTGGTTGCCACGTAGGAGCGCAGCAGGGCGGTGAGGCCGACCCAGCAGTTGCGGGAGAACTGCGACAGCACGGACAGGTAGTTGGAGAAGCTCAGAAACAGGTAAAACGCCATGGCCTGGGCTCGGCTGTCAGTAGGCAGGTAGGTCGAGTAGTAGAACTCGAAGCTGGTCAGGTTTTTGCCAAGAAGCGGGTCGTAGCCGACCCAACGGATGCGCATGCGGTGGCTCATCATGGCGATGCTGTAAGACAGGGTGCTGCCCAGGCAGAACGCGATTTCGCAGATGGTGAGAAAGATGAAGAACAGCAGGAAGTTGTTGCGGCTCCTTGAGCGGCTGAAAACTCGCAGGAACACCACCAGTGACAGAATGTTGAGCACCAGGCCGGCCAGGGCGGTGCCAATGGTGAACAGGATCGGCTTGTCCATGGGCTCCTGCATGGCCCAGTAGGCCGTCTCATTCAGCGGCTTCTCGGTGGAGTTCCTGACGGTGAAGCACTGGCCGCTCAGCATGTCTCGGCTTGATTGCACACCGGATTTCTCGCTCAGGATATCTCCAGCTTGCTGCAAGCGAAGTCATATTTCACAGGAGCCGAGGCGCCCCACAACTGGTCCATGCTGGCCCGCCAATGGGATCGCTGCACTGTCTTTCTCCCCTCCCAGCGGACGGTTTTGACGCCGCGGTAGGCCGGCCAGGCGGGAGCTCAGCTGGGCTTGCTAGTGAAGGAGAGCTCAGCGTGTGTGCTGTGGCAACAACTCAATTAATGTGTCAGTCCAAGCTCTCAGCTTGCCAACCATTCCCTCTTCATCAGTCCATATTGCTGCGCAGCTTCCCAACCGGCCATTTACGCTCGTATAGGTGATGAGGCTGGGCGGTCGGTGAGTGTGTTGGCCAAAAGTCTCGTGTTTGCCAAGGACTGCCTGGCCAGGTGAAGGTGGCTGGCGGCGCGCACAGAAGGCGGCTGCCGAGCAATAAATCACCTCCACACGGCTGCCTGGAATCTGGGCTGCCCCCGTCTGAGCTCTCAAATCTCACATTCGCGCGATAGGGGCTTGACTTATTGAGTGAGCGAGCGAGCGAGTGAAGCGAAAGTGGGCTAAAAATTGGCTTCACACCTTCCGCACAGCCTCCCGCGCCCAACCCAGCTGAGTTAGGGCGGCGGGAGTGAGCGCCTGCTCTGAGCACTGCTGCTTTTTGTCGGCTCCACTTTGTGACGGGCGGCAAGCTGATCGAATCCGGGAGGGGGGGGGGGGGAATGAGCCGATGCGGAAGCTAAGGTTAACTATTTTCACGGGTGCTTCTCTCAAGCTGAGCGCGATGGGATGCGGGCTTCATACAGATCGATTTGAGACTGCTTGTAGGCGGGGAGAGTCCGTGAATGTTTGCCCTACCTGGGGTTTCAAAGCGAAGCCAAATAACACCGGCCACTCCTGAATAGCCAGCCCGGATTGCACCGGAGTTTGAAGTGACGATTTAAAGAAAAAACAAGTGAGAGAGAAGCTCTGGGCACGGCGATTTCGGAAGCGGAGGGCTTTGCAAATCCGCAGTCTTCTGCTTCGCGAAGCCTCACTACAAACTAGTTCATTAAAAAAGAAATAGTTCTGTTTTGGCTAAGCAGTTATGAAACACTTTGCAAAAGCCTATTTTGCGTGGGAAATTGGGATATTCAGCTCGGGCAAAATGGGAGTCCGCAGCGGACACGGCGCGCTAATCCGTGTAATTTGGCTCGGGAGCAGCGGACACGGCGCGCTAATCCGTGTAATTTGGCTCGGGAGCAGCGGACACGGCGCGCTAATCCGTGTAATTTGGCTCGGGAGCAGCGGACACGGCGCGCTAATCCGTGTAATTTGGCTCGGGAGCAGCGGACACGGCGCGCTAATCCGTGTAATTTGGCTCGGGAGCAGCGGACACGGCGCGCTAATCCGTGTAATTTGGCTCGGGAGCAGCGGACACGGCGCGCTAATCCGTGTAATTTGGCTCGGGAGCAGCGGACACGGCGCGCTAATCCGTGTAATTTGGCTCGGGAGCAGCGGACACGGCGCGCTAATCCGTGTAATTTGGCTCGGGAGCAGCGGACACCGAGTGCACGAGCAGGAGCAGGCAAGCTACAAAGGGAATCATATCAAAAAGGAGTAGCGGGGAAAGGAGGCAGGGAAAGTGAGCGAGGGAAGATTCCGTGCATCCGGCGGCGGCCCAGGTACTCTTCTCCCATTTATTTGGGAGGAGCGCGGGAGGCCCCCGGCAGACCAGCTGTGCGGCCCGGCCCGGCTATAAATTTCACTTCCCACGCTGCTTTTCTCGCTTAAAATTCCAACGTCGCCGCCGCCCATTGACGCTTCGCATTTTGTCCCTAGGGAGGATTGTTAGAGCAATCAGTTAGAGAGCGAATCTGCTTTAACTGGCCCCAAAGATGCGGAAGCAGACAGGGGAGGGGGAGGGAGGGGCGGCAAAAATGGAGACGCCGCGTGGCGAGGCGCGATTTTCGCTTTGCGCGTCGCAATTTGCTTTCGGCCTCCGGGGAGGTAATGGCGACGCGTTCGCTCTGATTTTTTATCGCCTCCTCCCAGTCTGCGCAGTTTCGGCGTCGAGCGCTGCGCGGAGGGAGGGAAAGCCCTCATTTAGAACTATTGCAGCCTTGCGAGCTGGAAGGGCCAGATTGGTCAAACCAATCAATTAATGCTGAATTTCAAATAAGCTTCAATGCGGCTTTGATGGCCATGCCGCTGCTATGGACGCTTTCCTCCTCTCAGATGCTGCCTTTTAAATGAGCAAAAAGCCAAAGTCTGGGCGTCAAACTAAATGGCGGGAATGTCCTGGGTTCGATTTCCGGCTCTGAGAGGTAATCCTTAAGCACGGCACTTAATCCCGCAGGGCGAATTTAGGGGCGGCCCTAAATTAGGCCCTCGGTGTTGCGGGCCTTAGTTACGCTTTACAAAGACATTTTTTTCTAAATTACAATCTAAATTACGCGACAGAATGATCCCACTGATCACCAGCTGCATCGCCATCTTTATCTTCTTCACCGGTGACTTCAACAAAGCATACAGCATCCAAAGCAAAAATACTGAGGAAAAGTTGGCAACAAATCCTTGACGCAATGCGCTCTGCTTTTCGTGCGATGGTCAGTCGAAGGTATTTCAAGATTTTTAACCTTCCATCACAGAAAATTTGAACGCGAACTTGGCCCGCGAACGGGCGGAATCCGTGTCAAAGTCAAAACCATTTAAGCTGAAGCAAGCTGAAATCCCAGCTGCTGGAATTGGTGAGTGAAGTGACGTCCAACCCCGCGAGACTCGGTTCTGCTTTTGTTTCCTACTGATCTGGCCAGTGCTAAAAATAGCTTCCCCGCAGCTTCCAAGCCCGCCTTTCTTATGACATCCTTGGTTCGATCCCCAATATGCATATTGAGTGAATAAGTCACTTAGACTCAGATAGTTAACAATCAGAGAAACTGGGTACAATAAATGGCCGAGGGACAAGCAAGGGATAGAAAACAGACATTGACTGAGGCTTATGCTTCTCCCAAGGGTAATGCAAGATTTTAGCCAAAATGCAATCAGCAGAAGTCGGAGGATCACATACTATGTTTTTAATGTAGGTTCCCAGCCATCTTGCCGATATGCGAAAAATTTTGTAAAAATTTTAAGTGTATTCGACTGCATGCGAAGGCAAATTATGGGATAAAAATCCGCGTGTTTCGCTGACGAAGCCCCCAGCAATCAGGTCCTGATTACATGGTCAGGGAGTGACATCGGCCAGGCCCCAGTCCAGGCCTGGCGCCAGGACCCACCCCCCTGCCCAGTTCATCAACAGAATCCATCCCACTTAGTGTAATTTTTCCTAACGGGGAATAAAAATTTTTCAGCTCTTTAATTTTGTCGATGCAGGTAAAACTGATTGTTGCTTAATTAATGAGCAGGGTGGCAGGCTTTTTAAGTTTGAAAGTAATTGCTGGTGCATTCCGGCGTTGAAAGACCTCTCACTGGCGAGTCATCTCGCAGACCACTAAAGTCTCCAGCTGCTCGCAGGCCTCCATGTCATCCGTGAACCTGGAGTAATCCTTCCGCCGCTCCTCCGGCGGCAAGTCCAGACCGAGGTTGATGAGGCTGCGCCGGTAGATCTGCTCGAGAGGGAAGCCGTTCCACTGCACCCGCTCCGCCAGGGCCTCGATGATGCTGGCGGGCACCGTGTCGGCGATGCTGTCGTCCTGCAGGTCGTAGTTCGGTCCGATGGCCGGCGGCGGCTGGTTGTTCAGCACGCTGTCCAACGCCCGCCAGAGCCGCTGCATGCCGGTGCCGGCCTGGGGCGTCAAAGTGTCCTCAAAGTCGTCATCATCCTCGCTGCTCCGTCCGAGGTGGCACGTGACTCCGCGCCGCTTCACCAGATGCGCGTTGCTTTGAAGGAAGCGCAAGTCCTCAGCGCAGCCGCTGGTCCTCATTTCGAGCAGCCGTTCGCGCGCCAGCCGGCTGTCCAGCAGCTCGCTGCAGCTGGCGCGCTCCTTGCGTTTCCTAGCCAGCATCGATTTGAAGAGCGCATCCAGCTCGCCCGGGTACTGCTTCGGCAGAGACGCCAGCGGTGAGTCGCCGCACACCTGCTCTTTGAGTCTGTCAGGCTCAAACGGCAGCCGCAGGGTGCACATTTCGAACAGCGTGCAGCCCAGACTCCACACGTCGCACTTGCTATCGTATCCTTTTGATAAGGAAGTGGAAAATTTATTCATTCGAGATATTTGGATCGTAAACATTTTTGATGAACTTGATGACTCGGGATATTTGCAGGGATTTTAAAAATCTGAGGTCATCTTGAAAAAATTAAACAAAAGCCACAAGCTGTAAGTATTGACTTTTATTCACCTTCGATGGGCACATCCGCAATGCCAGTCTGGGTGCTGCTGAGGTTGCGGAGCAGCTCCGGGCACATGTACATCACTGTGCCAGCCACTGTCGAGGCGTAATCGCCCTCGCCCAGTAGCCGGCGGGCGAAACCGAAGTCGCCAATCTTTGCGGTGGCGTCCTGCTTCAGAAAAATGTTTTTCGGTTTGATGTCGCGGTGGATAATTTTGTTGCTATGCAGGTAGTTCAGCCCCAACAGCAGCTGCAGAAACCAATGAATGACGGTATCCACGGGCAACTGCTTGTGCTTTCGGTCCAAGGACTCAATCCAAACGTCCAAGTCGCCGAACTCGCAGAACTCCATGGCGATGCAGAAATTCTTCTCCACTGGGAATTTTGAGAGTAGTGGGAGATTTTTAACTAAAGAAATCATCGCAGTCTTTTAGCTCCTACTAAAAGTAACAAATGAAAGAATGGGTCGCGCCAATTTAAAAATATAGGTCAGAACTACACGCCGCTTTTACCCCGGAAGTACTGCATGACGCGAACCACCTGCGGGTGGTCGGCCATGAGCATCAGCTTGGCTTCGTGGACGCCCTCGGCGTGAATGTCGATGGTCCGCCGGTTCGGCAGCGGCCGCATCACTTTCACCACCGCTTTGGCGTCCTGGCAGCGAAGATTTTGGACCAGGAAGGCGCAACCGAAAGCGCCGCTGCCGATGGTCTCGATGATTTTGTACTGCCCCTTCAGCACGTCGTTTGACAGCCCGATGTCGCGCTTCACCTCCTCTCTGCGGATGAGAGTTTGCGGGATTTTACTGATTGAATTATTGTATGTCGGGAATGTGATCAATAGCCTAGAATGGGCACCTGCGCCGCCTTTCATCGAGCAGGGCGTTGTAAATTCGCTGGCATTTGGCACGCTCCGCTGAGCTGGCTGTTGATCGCAGGTCGAAGGCGATGTCCTCGGCCGTTTTTCCACTGGCTGTGCGGTGGCTGAGGCTGGCGCCGAAGTCCAGCAGCAGGTTGACCGTCTTGGGCTGCCTGTTGGTCACAGCCAGCGTCAGCGCTGTCTGGCCTCCTTTCTCTGAGGCGGTCTCCAGCTCGGCTCCGTGCTGCAGAAGCAGCAGGGCCAGCGAGGTTGCGCCACGCTTGGCGGCTTTCATCAGCGCCGTGAAGCCGGCCAGGTTGCGCAGGTTCAAGTCGCAACCACCCTGAAGCAGAAGGTGCTTGGCGACGGCCTCGTGTCCGCTCTTTACCGACATTATTAGCGCAGTGTCGCCGCTTCGACCAGACGGCTCATTGATGCGACAGCGGCTGCACCGGGTGAGCTCGCACACCGCTGCCAGGTGGCCGCTCAGAGTCGCCAGGTGCAGCAGAGTCAGCTGACCGCTCTCGCCTCTCAGGTTGGCGTCTCCGCCGGCGTCCAAATGCTTGCGAAGCGTCTTCGCATCGCCGCTTCGAGCTGCCTCGAGAGCCTCGTCTGCGGATGGCGAGGGCATTTTACGCACCGGTTAAAGACGCGTTGGTCAGATTAACTGATTCAAAATAGAGAAACGAAGTGAAACTTATTGCTAAACGGCAGTTGCTTGAGCATGCTGTGAAACTGTGCACACTCAGATCTCTCAGGGCCTGCTCTTAAACTACTCAGCAGAAAGAGAAGATGATGCTGAGTGCTTGGTCAGCTCACTTTGTCTCTGTGATTTTATAACACTGTGCAAACACTGCACTCGGATTTGAGTTCATTCTTTCTATTTAGATGTACGCTCCTACTCAAGCTCAACCACGGTTCTTGTTAGGCTGCTTGTTAGTTATAGTTCAGTGGTTTAACACTTACCCTCGCAGCTCGGATTTTATCATAAGATCATTCATTCATTCATTTAAGCAAGCGAGCTAAAAAAAATCTAACAAGGATGGCGGCCTATTCTTGCATCCTTATTTATTATCAGCTAGGATCTGGCCATCCTTGTGCAGATACTTCGCCAAAAATTTCGCCATTTGGGCATCGCATACTACTTATTTAACTAGTCAGTGATTAGAATAAAATCCGCCACTCATATCCATCAATAAGATCACTGGCACAGTTCCCTCCCTCATCATAATTTTCCTTATCATGAAATCCCATTAATGAACCCCGCGTCAATCTTTTCCTGTAATTTCTCTGCCTTCATGCTCCACCTGTGCATACAGTTTAGCCAGCTGTTTATGTCAGATGAGATGCACACATGAACATGCCAAGTGTCACTCCGGAATGCCAGTTCTGTACAGGGCCTGTACTTGGAGGATAAACAACATAAACGTACGAGTAAGGGGCCTCACTGCGCGCAGCCAATTTCGTAACAAGAAATTTTGAGATAAATAACCGGCCAAAGGCTCCTAAAGTCAGCAATTTGCAATTTTGACAGCCAAAACATTTAAATGAATGCCGGCCAAGTGACAGGCGTGGCCATCGCTTCTGTCATGAAGCTGGGCCATAAAGTGGTGGAGCTACAGTTCGCCACCGAAAGACCGGAAAGATTCCACTGGACTAATGGCACCTGTCAGAAATCTAGCGCTGATTCACAGGCAACACCTTCTGACCAGTCAGATGTGCTGACCTGGATCTGGAGCGCCCGATACCTGCTGCCCGTGCTCGACGGGGCCCTCTCAGTGGCTGGTCTGGGCTACGTGCGGGTTCTCCGCCTAGGCGGCGTCATCATGCTGCTGTCCACAGCCATCATGTCCGTGGCCCATCAGGCTGGCTGGATGTGCACCCGGCCACTGATCTGCATCCTGCTGTGGCTCCTGCTGCCAGTCACCTTCGCACTCGTCCATCTGAATGTCGTGCACGCGATTTTCCGTTGGCACCGGCCCGGCTCCCGCGCTTGCACGGTCGTGTCGGCGGTGTACTGCGGCTCAGCTGTGCTGGGCGAGAGCATCGGCATGCTGCTGCCGGTTTTCGCTTCTGCCAACAACATTCCCATCGCCGGCACCGTCATCTCCGTGCTGTTCCTGTGGCTGTCACTCAGCCTGCGCGAGGAGCTCGAGTACTCAGTACCGCCG
The DNA here is from genome assembly GCA_950096795.1 of Macrostomum cliftonense. Classification (NCBI taxonomy): domain Eukaryota; kingdom Metazoa; phylum Platyhelminthes; family Macrostomidae; genus Macrostomum; species Macrostomum cliftonense. Next base: position 130,805 of record CATNEM010000299.1, on the reverse strand, counting down.
AGGTCGCGCCTATTCCGCTATTGCCGCCTGTTCGCAGCGCTGGTCGCCTTTGTGATCGCCGTGTCCGACTGTCGTGCCGTGGTGTACCTGGCCGAGATCCGGTATCTGCTGAAGTCTCTAGGAGAGTCTCCCGACGCGAGCCACTGGCTGAAAGTTTGGTCGCCTGAAGTTGTCAAATTGGTTAGCCTGACGGCCACTTGCGCAGCGTTGGCTCTCCTGGCCTGGCGCCTGCCAGCTCGCATTCCCAGACGGCAGCGGGTTCAGGCCGGCATCTTGCTGGAGTGCTGCGTCTCGATTGGCCTGACCATGGTCAGTTTGCTGCGGCTGCCGAGCACGATCGCCATCTGTGCGGTGTACATAACCGCCTCCTGTCTGGACGGAGTGGCCACCGGGGTAACCATGGTGGCTGCCTACGAACTGATGGACGCCATGTCGGACCGGAGCTCCAAGCCGCTGGTCATCGGCATTGTGTTCACCGTGCTCGGACTGGCCAACATCCTTGGTCGCCTTCTTCTGGTCCTCCTGCGCGCCATTCAGGTGCTGCAGCCGCGGGAGGGCGCACCATCTCTGTTCTACGTCTATCACCTGGTCATTCTGGTGACACTGCTGCTGTGTCTGGCCTATCACAGGTGCTTTGCCTTCCGGCTGGCCTCCACTGCTGTAGTGGAAGACGATGACGACCTTGAAGGCGAACAAATGCATACGGAAGCAGCTGAGGCGCCTCTGCTTGAAGACTGCCGGCGCAGTGTGCAATTTAGTGCGTTGTAGCTGAAATTCGCATGGCGTTGAGTTCGATGAAAGGGAGCCCAGCTTTCTTGATCTGCAATAGAGCTTCCACTACGCTTGATTGCAAATTGATTCCGAATTTGACAATTGTCAATAATCGTAGGCTTAATTCGTCCTTCACACAATAAATTATCGTTTTTATTTTCGGTTGGAAAATTTTTTTTCTGTGTGTCTGTGTGTCTGTCTGTCTGTCTGTCTGTCTGTCTGTCTGTCTGTCTGTCTGTCTGTCTGCCTGTCTGTCTGTCTGTCTGTCTGTCTGTCTGTCTGTCTGTCTGTCTGTCTGTCTGTCTGTCTGTCTGTGTGTGTGTCTGTGTGTGTGTCTGTGTGTGTGTCTGTCTGTGTGTCTGTCTGTCTGTCTGTCTGTCTGTGTGTCTGTCTGTCTGTCTGTCTTTCTGTGTGTCTGTCTGTCTGTCTGTCTGTCTGTCTGTCTGTGTGTTTGTCTGTCTGTCTGTGTCTGTCTGTCTGTCTGTCTGTGTCTGTCTGTCTGTCTGTCTGTCTGTCTTTCTGTGTGTCTGTCTGTGTGTCTGTCTGTGTGTCTGTCTGTCTGTCTGTCAGAGTTTTAAAACTGCACCTTCGCTCGTTTCGGGACGATGCTAAGGTGTCTTAGCACTCTCATAATTCTAGAAACTTAGGGAATGGATCCGCTGCTGCTCATCCGCCTTCTGACGTTCAACTGAATCATGTGCAGTCGAATAATCGCTAAAGTTTTTCCAATCTGAAACGGTTAAAGCTTTTAAACCCTAATTAGCAGCTAAGCAGCTCAAACCATGGGTGCGCTCACAACACCGAAAAGACACATCGCCAAAAAGACGCAACGTAGAAAAGCTAAGCACTCTTAGACACAACGCCGAAAAGTCACATTGCTGAAAAGATACATCGTCGAAAATATCTATAGCAGTCCACAAATACTTAGATTTTTATAATGCATATTTTTTACTTCGTCTGTTCGGCGTTGTGAACTAAAATGCCTTTCGGTGATGTGTCTTCTCTGCCTTGTGGAACCTACCCCTCCACTTAGGTCATTTTTTCGTCGGAAAAGAAGCCAGAAAAACAGGGGCAAGTGCAGCCATTGGACTGAAATGATAGTCGGGCGTCAGCACGAGACATCAAGAAATATTGACACAGATTTAAGCAGCATCAAGGAAACGCAGAGCTGAAGAAGCTTTAAGGACACTTGAATATCCGTGCCAGAAACAGGACAAGACGCCTCCGAGAATTTTACTTTCGTAATATGAATCATATTACATTATAAATCAATCTGTCAATCTGTCACTGCGCAGCTGCCACAATGGTTGTCTGCTTGAGTGCCATTATAACAACAAGTGTGCCATTTTCGCTGTTGTTTTCGCTGCAACTCATTCACTCTCGTTTATGAACTCCTGAACTCCTGAACTCCTGAACCCATGAACTACATCTATAGAGTACATGTACATTCAGGAAAAAGTGATCGCTGGAGTAAAAGTTTTGTTTTAATTACTATAAACTTGCATAATAAAATACGCTCGTCCAGATGATTACAATGAAGTTATTTAATGCTGATCACAATCGAAAAAACTTAAGAGACCTCAATCTAGAGTTAAATCGAAATGTTTGGCCCCAAGGCTCTATGCGCGTTCCAACAGTGGTTGCAGTTCCGGATCCGGGTTAATATCATTAACGTGGTGGCATTGAATGGTCCCGTCAGTTTCGTCATCCTCGGTCGGCAAAATCATCTGATCAGCAATCGGTAGTGTGACGAATTTGTGGTGCAAAAAGCAGCCAGTCAGCATCAGCACCGCTATCAGGTGGTAGATGAAGAACAGCGGCTTTGATCCGATGTGGAGTTTGCTGATTTCAACTGAAATCTGAAACAGTCCTCGACTCACGAAGTTAGAAAGTCCCCTCACTGTGTACATCACCCCGAGGATCAGGCATTGCGAGCTGGTCGGCAGTAGCGAACATCCAAGATCATAAGCTGCCACCATCACCAGCAGCTCAGCAGCTCCATCCAGAACGGACATCACAGCATAAATGACCATAACGCCTGTCGAGGAAGCCATTCCGAGGAAGGTCACAATGGCGAGGCAGAGTTCCACTGCGCATTTTAGCATTATTCCAGACAAGATCCGCGGCTTCACTGCCAGCGGCTGCCGACTTAAGGCGGACACAATTATCAGAGGTAGCGACAAGACTACGAAACTGATGCACTTTATGTACTCGGGAGACAGCCAAGTTTGCTCAGCTATGCCTAAATTTCCATTGAGAAGGTAGGTCAATTCGTTCTTGTAAACAGTCGACCTCTCATCGCCCTCAAAAATTAGGAACAAAATTAGCGCCGAGAAAATCTGAAAGTACTTCAACATCCGCCGGTTTGTTGGCAATTGAAAAGATTCTTCCTCGCGAACTTGCGGCATAAAAGCTGTTAGTACCATGAAGGCGAGACTTACCGCCACAAATACGAGAGAGAATTTGTGTCCAAGAGTTGTTTCCGATGCAAAGTAGCGGTACATAAAGGGCATGGAGACCATCTCTCCAATAATTGCAAACACATAGTATGTTGTCGTCAGCACTGTGCGCAGCCTGTCTCTTCTGTGCCAGCAGAATATGGCGAACAGGATGTTGGGCTGAATTAGTCCGTAAAACACTGGAAGAAGCGCCCACGCAATTGGAATGATCGGTGACGCCCGACACATGAGTCCTAGTTGCACAGCCAACGAAAGTAGTACTGTTGACAGTAGCATAACGTTACCACCGATCTGAAGAACTCTGTTGCAGCCGAGCCACGCACTGGACAACATTCCACCGAGAACGGGAAGCAGGTAGCGTGAAGTGTAAAGCCATGATGTAGTCAAGCTTTTGCGCAGCTCAGTTCTGCTATTAAAGTAACACGCTTCTTTAGAGGTTGGGGGCGATGTTTCATTCATCGTGACGTTTTTCAGGTGGAAGTGAGCTGGATCCAGGGTGCCGAATTCTAACTCAACAAGTTTGCAAAGCAGCTTCATCAGACAGGCCAGCACTATGCATCTGCAAACTTTAGCGCGCATTTTAACTGTTTGGCACGTTCCTATAAACTACTTCTGCAAGATAAAATACGGATTGAAAAGCTATTAACCTCAAGAGAAGCATCATGTCGCTTTGGTCTGCGCGCATTAAAATGCGGCACAGCGGCCAGAAATACCCCAACGCTTCGCACATTCACAACCGCAGGCCTGTGCACGCCACTCGGGGGACGAAACATGCATGGGCCGAGCCGTTTCACCATCATGCAGTGTCTGATAAAATGTTGGTTATCTATACACTGTGCGCACCTCAGTAATGCTGCTTTCAAATAGGGGTGTTCAAGAAGGATGGAGATTCAAACTTGTACGCTAAAGTGCTGATTATTTACGCAAAATGAACAGGCTCACTGTAAAAGAGGGCTTAAGGGATTCTGCCTTCAAAAAGGCCAATTTCGAATTTCGCTCGCAACCCCAACAATGCACCTCACGCGAACCGCATTTATTTCAAGTATTGATAGTTAGTCGTAATTTGGTCTACGCTAAGGTGCCTTGTAGGCAGAAGCTTTTAAGACATTTCGGAAAAAAGCAAGTGTAGCCAAGCCATCCCGTGTCCGCTGTTGTGCACACTTAAGTGTTCTATCTTAACACCAAGCAGAACTATCTGGTTGGATTTAAATCAAGCTTCAGTAAATTTATGTCGGCAGTTTGATGCTAATTAGATCTAGCTAAGTCTTTAGTTATGCCTGGCCTGTGTGGTCTGTTCGACCCTGCATTTGGCAATTCTGTCCGCTAATTCCCCATCCTCCGGGACAATTAGAAAATGAGATCGTTTCCGAAATAAGAGAAACCGCACGTGTTGGTATAAATAGTCAAATGGCTTAGTACGTTCTAACAAGCGTATATTTACCGGTACTTTAAACCATGCACGATATGGTAACATTGGAACATGACTTTAACTTTACTCTTCAAAGAAATGAGAAAAAATATTTAAAAAATCAAATTCAATTCATAGAAAATCATTTTGCAAGCACTTGGTAGAATAGAACTCCGTCAAAGCAAACGCTGCAACTCGGGGCTCGAGCTGGCTGTACAGACATCAGGCGTGTGCGGGTCCTGCGCAGCTGCGTCAATCTCCGCCTCATCACTGAGTGGGGCCATCCGCTTTGCCATCGGTACTGTGACGAAAAACTGGTAAAAGAAACTGGTGATCAGCATCAGCACCGAGATCAAGTGGTACACAAAGAAATGCTTCGACCCTGTCTGAACTGTGTTGATCTTTCTAACCAGGGCGAACAGGCCTTGGCTGACAAAAACGGCGAGTCCCCACACGGTGAACATGACGCCCAGGACCAGGGCTTGCGAATTGTCGGGCATTAGCAAGCATCCGAGGTCGTAGACCGCCACTGTCACCAGCAGCTGGGCCACTCCGTTTAGAATAAAAACAGCAATGTAAAATTTCATGGTTGCTGTCGCAGAACCCGGACCTACTGACGTCACTATGATTAGAGCTACTTCGATGGCACACTTAAGCAGGATTCCGGCAAACATTCTAGGCGCTTCGGGCAGCCTCCGTCTGCTGAAAGCTGTCGCAAGTATTAGCAGCAGCGCCGTGACAACCATGCTGATGTCTCTCACCCATGATGGCGCCAGCCACGGGCGAACAGCCGTGTCAATAGTTTCATTCATGAAGTGGCTCATTTCCCACAGGTAAATTGCTGATCGGGTGTCGTTTAGAACGGCAAAGACTAAAATTTCTGCCGAAAATATTTGAAACATTTTCATCATTTTCCTTTTATCGGGAAATTCGAAAGGCTCATCCTCGCGCATCTCCGGCAGAAGTATTGTGAGCAACTCAAATGCAAAGCTAGCAGCCACAAACACGAGAGTGAAGTTGTTGCCAAGTACACTAGGTGACAGAAGATAGTTGAAAACGATTGGCGCGGATATCAAATCTCCGAAAGCGGCAACAGCGCAGTAGATTGATGTTGCCGCAGTGCAAAGCCTGTTCCGTCTGTGCCAGTGAAACAGGGCCAGCAGAATGTTGGGCTGGAGAAGGCCGTAGAAAACCGGCAGGAGAAGCCAGGCGATCAATATTACCGGTGAGTCCTGGCACATGATGCCCAGGTACATGGACACCGAGAGCAGTGCAGTTGAGAGCAGCATTACATTTCCACCAATCAGAAGAACCCTGATGCAACCGAGCCAGGCGCTGGACATGAGCCCGCCAAGAACGGGGATCAAGTACCTTGCATTGTGCAGCCACAGTGCAGTTGTTTGCATTCTTCTCGATGACCCAGATTTGATGCTGTCAAAGTAGCAAGTCTCAGTGCTAGTATTAGTAGATTGTCTCAGATGAAACTTGCCCGGATTCAGCGAGCTGAACTCTAATTCAACGAGCTTGAAAAGAAGCTTCATCAGGCTTGCCAGAATTATGCTGCGCCATGCTTGGCCATTCATGTCTTCAACCGTTACCGCTAATTGATAATATTGCCTGCTTATAAGCGTGTCTAATCGTAAGTCTGTTATATAAATTTTGTTCAACTTCAAAAACAAGTTGTTAGAATGAGTGAAATTCAATGCACACAGCAGTAAAGCATTCTTGTGCGATAATGCGCAATCAAGCAGCCAGATGTTTACGCAGTTTCGACTTATTCGCAAGAAAACTTGCTACCAAAGTGGCAGGTTCCCGCAGTGTTTTGTGTGCATGCCAGACTAGCCTAGTTCAACCTACTACCATGCAGTTAAATACTTCTTGATCTTACTAAGCGCTACTTTTAACTAAACATAAAATGCCACCTCTGGCTGAGATGTTTATCGCCTGAACTTGTTCATACCTAAACTGCTTCTGCTTGAACAATGATGTGTCGTGTCAGCCCTAATTCGGTAGTAATCTGGTAAGACACAAATACACTCTCGCATTTTAGCAGCAGACAGCGGCACCCGATTTACATTTAGAAAAAGCAAAACAAATGGGCGAATCTATCTGTCTATGCTGCAAAATATTGAATCTCCATGAAAAGACAGAAAGGAGACAATCAGGAGAAAGAGAGTGGTTGAGGAGAAAGGCCGCATTACCAGCGTGGCATCTGGACATGAGCGCAGCTATTCTGGCTCTGAAAGCACGAGTCGTGGTCATAAATCTCCGATTGAAAACTGAAAGCGCGACACATGATTGCTTACTGGCATTGATCCTTTAGAGTGAGAATTTAAAAGACGCAGTAGACAAGTATTTTAGAATACTGACGACATAAGCGTAGCATTGAACCGAGAATTTTCTTATCTTCAGGCAGTGTACATCAAGAACCACTAGAATTTAACACTGTGCTTCCAGTGGTCGTTGGTGAATATCATTTCTGCATGAGGTGGTGGCCTGGGAACATAGTTCTTTGATTCGGAATCATCAGGCGACTGACCGTCAGCGGTTGCATTGGTTTCGTCTCCCTCAGTGGGAACAATCATCTGATCAGCAATTGGTGTTGTGTCATCAGCCACAACGAAATTGTGGTGCAAAAAGCTGCCAGTCAGCATTGGCACCGCGATCAGGTGGTAGACGAAGAACAACGGTGTTGATCCGATGTGGAGTTTAAGATTTCAACAGGCATTGCTAGCTGGTCGGCAGAAGCGAACGTCAAAGATCCTAAGGCCCACGCCAGAACCAAAACTCAGATCGGAGAAACGTCAGGGTAATGTTTTAAGGTGAGAGCCGAAAATTATATCGTTTCCAAAGTGAATAATTTGTACGACTCGTATTAACGTTGATTTGCTCTATGATTGAGGGTAAAAACTACATACGAATTTATCTATCTCACTTGAGTCGAAAATATTGGTCTGGTGTTCGCACTAGCTTAACGACCTAATTAAAAAAATCATACAAGTTTGGGTTTCAACTTTGAACCGTTTGAAATTTGTTCCAAAGCAAAGAAACCCTCACATGGTGGGATACATGTAATACAATATCAGTATGAATTGTTTTAGCAAACGACCCTATTCTGTTTCTTCAGTATGCTATTTGCAATTTGCGAAAGGGTGACAGAATTTCTAGCTTGATGTTCCATGTGCCAAAGCGCTGTAAAATACCTTATTGAATCGTGCACTTATTGCAATGTACATTTATGCACTTGACACATGTAGTTTCATTCAACCTAGCTGATAGCAATCAGCTCTACTATTGGCGTCGAAATTCATCGGCAACGGATAAATTGTTGCCCTCTGCGGTCACCAAGCAATTTTTGACCCTGCAAATTTTGGCAGATTTAGCATGTCTGCCTTCGTTGAAAACCCAGAGTCAAAATTTAGCTCTTCTGCTGTTATCTATGAGACTCTCCTGCTCATAATGAAGCTGTGCAGCCAGGCTGTAGAGGCCAGTATTTCGCGCATGGATCCGGAAATTTTCCGCTGGGTCAACGGCAGCTGCGAGCCGAAGCGCCTGCAGGTAGCTGAAAACGCAGTGCACACTACAGAATACTGGGCTGGTCTACTTCCAGTCTTTGGTGGTCTGCTTTGTACGCTATGCCTGGGATACATCTCAGTGATACAGCTGGGTGGCTTCGCCTTTCTTGCGACATCTGTTCTCATGGCGGTAGCCAGCAGTCTGGGCTGGACCTGCGCTAATCCTGCATTGAGCCATGCTCTCTGGCTATTGCCCAGTCTGAGTGCGGGCATCGCTGAGCCGGCCATTTTCTATGGAGTTTTTCGCTGGCATGGGGGCAGCCCCCGAATCCGAACAATGGCTTGTGCTATGATGTTTCTGAGTGAAAAATTCGGCGAGTATCTGGGCACTCTGCCGTGGCCTAGCATCCTAGGAGGCAATTCTATGTCGTTCTCCATTTCACTCAGTGTACTGTACCTTACTCTATCGATCTGCTTGCAGGATTTCTCACACGATAGCCCCAACCGGTTGCTGGGCCGATCGCGCATCGTGCGGTACGCGAAAATCTTTTCCGCATTGACTCCATTCACCGTGGTGCTGGCTGACTACCATTGGAAGATCTATGCCAGAGAGCTCAAATACATTGGAGGCATTGACTTGCTCGAGGACTGGAACTTGTCCGTGAGGTCGCCTACTATATTCGGGTTAGCTGGAGGTTTTTCATCTGCGCTGATCACAGTTTGTCTGAGCTACCGGTACTCGCTGCCAGTTCAGACCAGGATATTGGCTGGGATTGTTCTTGAGCTGCTGTGCTCAACCTTTCTAGCAGTTTTCACTGCCGCAGCCCCGGCTTTGATCCAACCCAGCTCGAGTCTGCTTTGCGTCTGGCTGCTTGTTTCGCTATGGGACGGCGTGGCCGCCTGCATCTCCACTGTGGCCTATTACGAATTCCTTGACTCAGTCACCGGCCAGGAGTGCAAGCCGTTTGTGATTGGCATCATGCTCACCATCTGGGGCATCGGCGGCACAATCAGTCAGCTTTTGAGGCTGGTATTCGACCATTGGCCTATCGGCAACCCAATTGGCTATCCAGTCAAAGGAAAGGCGCCACTGCTGTTTGTGTATCACATTGTGTCAATGGCGCTTTTGTCAGTTAGCCTCGTCTACCACAGATTCTGGTCGCTTCGATGGGCTGAAGTGCTGCAGAATGAGAATCAAGATGACGAAGCACAGGGTTGAGCTTTATTTTTGCTGTCATTCTTTTACGATAAAAGCCTGTATGATATACTATTTTGAATAATAATTCCTAAGCTGCGAGTGCTAAAAATAACTTATCATTGATAAGTTTTTTTCAATCAGAAACTTGCCAATAGGGGTGTTCGGGTTTCTATTTTTCGCGGGTTAAAGGTTTACCCCGAACCCGGAACCCGACCCGACCCCGAACTTTACCCGACTGTCTCCTGGACTGGGAGTTATGGCTGAGGAAGAGTATACTTGTCTTATAATACCAGTATACTGCCTTCCTCTTTCTAATTCTCAATTGTTAACTCTTCTCCCCACTAATACTACACTACTCGACTCATCAGTCGTACCCTTCACCCCTCAGCTACTCAAGGCCTCCAGACCGCGAAAACAAACCGATGAAAAGATGAGAAAAGTGCACGGTGAATTTAGGAGAGAAAAATATAATAATAAACCCAGACGAAAGTTGCGACACAGTCATTAATTAGTCAAAGCAACCTAACCACGAGACTAAAACTCCCGAGGTCCTCCTTCAGACTTACCTAAGAAACTGTGTGGATATACTTGCTAAAGGATTGTTAAACAAATTTATTTTTATGATTCTGCTTTTCTGGAAATAATGGACAACTGAGCTTGTGCGTCTCATAAATTAAAACACGTGTATTTCTGAAATGAACCAGAATCATTTTAAGCAAGCGAAATGCAGGCATAAAATACTTTTATCACGGCATTGGGTGCAAAAAATAAATACGATTAATATTTATTAATCTGCTCACGGCCATTTTTTATCTAATTGAGCGGCTCCATCATCCACACAGGACATCATTATAAAAGATTCTATTTTTAGCGAAACGCCTTAGCTGATTTGGACTTCGCGACTCCGCGTTCTCTTGTTTTTTCTTGGCCAGCCATGCGACCTTCACCAGGTATCGCTACTGCTGTTACTGATGCAGGATACGCGGGATATGAGGATGATGCAGAATCCGGCCGCTAGTCTATTTCTAACTATGGTGTCGATATTGTTCTTAATTATCGCTTAAGTTATTGCTTGACGAAACGCTAACCTTTTTCCCAACCACTCTGGTACTTAACTGGATGCTGTGGACAGTTTTCCTTTCCGTCAATGATCAGCTATTCTTGACAAGTACTCGGATGACTTGTTAGATGACAACTCTGTGAGCTTGGATGCTTCGATGGTCTCGTCCCGCTGGCATCTCGGCAGTGAGGATCGGAATGGTGGTGAAAATGTTGAAGGCCATCGTGCTCCGGAAACCAGGACTAAATTGAGGCAGATATGGCTCTGAGTACTAAATAACGCAACTCGCGCATCTGTCTACGTCGGTGGTCTGGGTTTTTGACGTTAAAAAGAGTCCACAGTATCTCTGTACGCTCAACGGGTTCAGCTTGAAAATCAGTGCAAATGTGCTGCGTCTGACAAAGAAGCGAAATGTAAAGACCTCATTCTCATTCGTTGCGCAATCCCTGTATTCCCAATGTTTTTTCTTCTATCATAGATCCAACAATCCGTTTTACCACTTTAGGCCAACGCTAGTGTCTCAAGTACTACTTAGGCTTGAATTCCAATTTTTTAGTCAATGTCAAAGGTTGCATTATGACGAACATAATCTAAATCAGATTTTAAAGGACTTTAAACCTTCCCGAAGACTTCAATCTTCTCGGCGAATGGAGCTCAGACAGCAGCTGATTAGATAACCTGAGCAAGCTACGGAGTGAGCGAGTGAGCTCAGAACGTTACAGCTGAGCTAAAGTATCTGACATGCCAGAAATCTTAGTTTGATTAAAAAACCTTCAGAAACTACAAGCTATCATCTAAAGTATTCAATGCATCTAAAGTAAAATTACAGGAGAGTGTACAGGAGGGCTTGCGATATTCGAAGGGCAAGCATGCTAATTCAAATTGATACATTAATTCGACAGAAATTTTTGTGTTAACATGCTCTTTAATTAAAAATGAAAGTGTCAACCAGAGCACATATACCAGTGCGAGCGCGTTCAGCAAAACACTTTAAGCGCCTGATGACACTTTGGTGGTGGGTTAGATAACGGCAGCGAACGACAGGGTGAGGGTGGCCCGGTGCGCTCGCCATTTCGCTCTTCGGACTGAGTTACAAGGCAAAATAAGGCTTGAAAAGATTAAATCCATTATTAGATTTCTTGCTTTGCAAGGACAAGGTTAATTGAGTACTCGCTCAGCGTAACTAAACTCTTTCGTTTAAGTTCAGTCTCCTTTATTTGTCACTAGCTTGTCTGACAGCTTGCGCGCCTAATTTGCCCAGAAATCAAACTTGGAAGTCGCCGTCGAGAGTCAGGGAAAGGCGACTATAGCAGGCAAACTGTGGTAATTTGATCGATGCGCAAAATAAATAATCCAACAGATGAGTCCTCTGCAACGTGTGTATTAGCAAACAATCGGTCCTAGACCTAACTTTTGAACGAATCAGTAGGCCACTAAAGTTTCCGACAAAACGGAAATTCCATAAGGACAATTATTTTTTTGCTATACAACAAATGCTTATGTAGTGAACCGGTTTTGAAGAAAAAGTCTCAACTATAAATAAGATTTTTGACCGTTGTTTCGGCGAAGCTTCGGTTAGTTTATTCTTAACAGTACAAAGAGATCCTTCTTGTCATAAGAACTTGCCAACCATATATGGAAGTCAAACGCTTAAAAGCTGATAAGATGCTCCAGGCCTGAAGCTCAAACTCAGCCGGAGAAACCAACGTGCCAAACACGATAAGAGAAAGTTGAAAACTGCCATTATTTAAACCGAGATAGCCAGAGGTCCAGTCCCTGCCTGTCTGCCTACTCATTTTTAGCTACGTTATTTTCAGTTCCAAAGTTTACTCAACCAACTGGTCCGAAAATGAGCCGCGAGTTTCTGGTGGAGGAAAAGGTGATCGTCGTCAAGAAGTCTCGCTTCGAGGGCGTCGGAGTTGTCGGTGGTCTGGACAGAGGTAAACAACTTCGAACTTATCTTTTGATTTTAGATTTCCTTTCTTAAATATCCTCAACGTCGAATTCTTAGGCTGCACCCTGACGAAAGTGCTGTTCAGCACCGTGAAGGATGACGAGCACTATAACCTGCACTTCGCTCTGTTTAAGAACACCCACTTTGAGGCTGGCCTGGACTACATGAAGGAGAAGGGCATGGTCATTCAAATACCCGGATCGAAGCTGCACATCACCGGTGCTGGTTGCGACGTCAATCGAGAGCTGATCAAGCAGAAGCTGGGACTCGAGTATGCTCAATTAGTTTGTGTCCTTAACTTGTGTAAATTAACATGCTTTTCCAATCTCCTTGGTTTTTGAGTCGAACCTTTCCAGGGGACCAGAAAGGGACATCAGAGAGATCGCCTAGATAACTACTCAAACGTGACTCACCCCGAACATTTCTTCGCCAGTGTTCAGTTCATCAACGAGTTCCTGACGCAAGGTCGGGGCACCCACTGGCTCATCGCGTGTGCCGAAGACACCGAGATCTGCTACCCCGAGCCTTACATCGACATGAGCGACTTCGAAGCTATCCAGTCTAACAACTTCGTAAAACAATTCGTCGAAAAAGCAAAGAGAGACATGGGAGAACCGGTGGAAGGCCAGAAGGTTCCTTGCATGATGCTGTTCATGGGATCAGGAGCTGGCATTCTCAAGGTGAAACCATGCTTCTTTTTTTATCATAAATCCGGTTTACTTTAAAAACATAGTGTAAAAAATAAAAAATCGAAATAAATTTGATCAGATCGAAGAAAACGGCATGGCTGACATGGTCGGCGGCGTATGGTTCGGCGGCCGCAGCTTCCTCGGGTTGTGCAAACTGCTGCTTGGCACCGACGACTACGATGAGATCATGGAGCTGGCCAGCCGGGGCAGTCGGAACAACGTCGACACGCAGGTTAAAGACGTCCTGGCCAACGATCCGAACTCGCCATACGGGCAGTTCCCGCCCTACCTTCCAATCTTCTCTTTCGGCAAGGTGGTCGACACCCACAAGACACGTAAGGAGTTGGGGGTTGTGACATGCGGCTATACGTTGGTTTAATCACCACTTCCTAGCAATTGTACCTTGTTCGAAAAACCTAGCTAACGAGATGCTGTCACTAAACAGCCATGAACAGAACTTGAGTCGTTTGTGGTAGTAATTTTCGTTTATTCAGGGAACAGTTTCAATTATGAGCAGCAATATTTCTACTGGCTCAATTTCTCATTCCAGTCGCCGACCTGTCCCGCGAAGATTTGGCCCATTCCATCGTGTTCAGCTTTGCGTACAACGCCTTCACGTGCCTGGCCTTGGCCGCCCAGACTGCTAAGATACCGAAACTTTATATGGGCGGCAATTTCTTCCGGCACGAGTTGATTCGGTCGGAGATTCTGAAGAGCGTGCGCATCTTCACCGGAGTAAGCTTCCTTAACTTCAGTTCACCTTAATTTTTTTAAATCCTTCGAACGAAAATATTCTATTGAATTTTCTTGGCAGAAAACAATTGACGTCAATTTTCTGATGACGGGTCACACGGGAGCCATTGGGGCGATGATCAGCAAGCCGGAGGACGAGCTCAAGTACCTGGCCTTCATGCAACAGCAGGCTAAGCAAGGGACTGAGGGAGCCGCCAGCTCTTGAATTTCGCGGATTGTGTTAAACGCGGTATTACTAACGCCGGTTTTTTGCGAGTAAACAATAAATTTTTCATATTTAGCATATACTCGTATTTATACTTTAACTAGGTTTTTCTACCGCTACTTACCAGCGAAGTAAAAACATCGCAGCCACAAGATGGTCTTGTGTAATAAAACAGCATTGTTGAGCCTGTCAATGTGCATTAATAACGCCTTTCTCTAGCTACTTAGGGCATGAAAAATACGCTCGTACGCTCGTACTTTCTGTACACGACTGAAACACAATAAATTGAAAGTACATCCTCCTATTAGCCTAGAGAAGGAGGGTGGCTGCTTCTTTTTGGCTGTGCGCACATTAGCACGCATGATGTGCATAAGTTAATGGCGGGCACAATAGAAGAAGGCAGTTTTTAATTGTAATAAACAGACTGGCGCTATCTTTCTGGGCGGATACAAATTCGAAGCTAAGCAAATTCCCGAATCCTCACAAAAATGCGCGCCACTGCTTTAAGAGGCATTTTTCTGGCCTGCCTAATGAAGCTGTGCAACAAGATCATTGAGACACTGTTCGCTATCAATGACCCGTCTAACTTTCGGCTCTCTGACTCGAGTGACCGGAGTCCCATGGAATGAAACTTGCCGCTTTCAAAATGAACCGTTGGCCGATGCTTCTCAGTCATCAAGCACCAAGTGGATCTACACGTCCAGGTACATGCTGCCTGTTCTCGGCGGACTGATGTCCAGCGCCTGGTTCGGATACGTCAGGGTTATTCAGCTTGGCGGAGCAGTGATGCTGCTGTCCACGGTGCTTCTATCAGTGCTAGTGTACCTGGGGCTTTTGTGCCAGCCATCGCCTCTTATCATAATAACGTGGTTGCTTCTTCCTGTGTTCTATGGACTCACCCAGCCGAATATTGTGCACTGCATGTTCAGCTGGCTCAGAAAACCGAGGCTGTGCACTATTGTATCCGTGATCTACTACGTTATGGCCATGGCCGGGGAGTACATTGCGCTGCTGTTGCTACCACTCAACTATCACAATTCGCTGGGTCCCAACTCTACACTCATTTACATTGCTATAAGCATTTTATTCCTTGTTTTGCCTTCTCTGCTTCCATCATTGCCGTTAGAATAACCATTCGAAATGCCAACAATATCAAGGATGAAAAAATACTTTCAGATCTTCTCCCCCCTTATCCTGTTCCTGTTCGCTGTGGCGGACACCAGGTCTGCCGTCTACGCAACAGAAATGAAAATTTTCCTTAACGAGACGACCAATTTTGACACTTACTCCTGGCTGTCTCCAAAGACACAAAACTTGTTAGCCATGTTGGCCAGTTGTTTAGCTCTGATTCTGGCCGCCTTCATCAGTCCTAGACAGCTTCCTATTGGGTTTCGCATGCAGGCAGGAATCCTGCTTGAAGCAGCTGTTGCAGCTGGCCTCATGATATTTGCTGCAGCTGCCGGAAGACCAACTTCAACGACTATAGTTGCGCTGTACACTTCAGCCTCGATCCTGGACGCGATTGCGGAGGTCCTGCTCATGACTGGCGCCTATGACCTGGTCCAGCGGATCCTGTCCGATAGTGGAAGCCAGCCGCTCGTCATTGAAATAATGTTCACCGTTTGGGGCCTGGCGAACATCGCTAGCCAGGCTGCCCTGCTGATGATGTCGGACTGGATCAGGCCGCGCGCTATCGACTCGTCCCACCTGTTCGTTTACCACCTGGTGGTGCTCGTGCTGCTCTTGGCGTGCTCTGCTTACCACAGGTTTGTTGCCCTGCCTCTGGCGGTTCAGGTGACACCCACAGTATCAGAGGATGACGAGGAGACAGGAAATGAGCTTGAGCCGCTGCTCAATGCTGCGGACGCCAGAGACTCGGTTTAAGAACTATGATTTATTTAGAAAATTTTATCAATTTAATAACTAGTTAATCACTTGCTGAATGGTTTGCACGTAGGACTATCTTGCGAGTTGCAGGCACAAATTATTTTTTTAATTGTCTTTTGATCGCGTCTTATTGAATCGCTCGTCTTGATTGCTTGCATCGTTCAGCAAATATAACGATGAAAAATGTTTGAATTTTGTTTGCTTTTTTCTTATTAAGGCATCATAATTAACGAGTAAGCCCCACTGAACTCCACGCATCGATTTCCTCAAAGTCAAAAATAATTTTCAAAATTCATTGAAGCTGTTTGTTGAAAAATTTTGACAGATGACCCTAATTTTTTCCATCATGTCAATCAAGTGGCAGAAATGCTGCAAGCTTAATCACGCCTTATTGCTTCACATTTGAAAGTCTTATACTTTAAAACTTGGCAAAAATGATTGAAAGTGTAGAAAGATCAATAAACTTCAAATTTTAAACCTAAGACTTGTCGAACTTTCCGACTTCCCTTCCGACCATGTTTCAGCTTACTTTTAAGAGTTTTCCTCAGACTAAGCGAGGCATCTTGTGGAGGCAATAAATACCCTAAAATACGATAATAAAAAATGAATTTAGAAAAGACGAAGGGGTAATCGAATCTGCTTGTGACGATGTGAAGGGCCAATGACAAAATTTCCGGGATGCTACAGTCAAACGTAACTGTTGACTGCATGATCCGTGGTTTCCAACACTGGCGAAAACGGTGGTCTAGAGTGCATTCCTAACTTTCTGCGCCATAATATTTCCTGCAACACAATCTTCTAATTGTAATGCATTTGTATTTCAGATTTTTTTATTTTGCGACTTTTTGAATCCAGTACCGGGCAATATTCACATAATAATGAGATAGCCCTTTCTTCAATGGCCAGAAAAGTCTTTAAAAATCATTAGAGATACTGTGACATTCCGTCTAAGACAGATGTAAATTATCTGAGGCTACTGAGAGCCATAGTGCAGAAAAAAGCCTGCCCGCGCGCAGTGCGCACATTGTCTATTTATAGCCATTGGCCAAAACGGGGTGGTACAAAATATATTACGTAAGAAAACCTCACACCCTCCACCAAAAGTTCGAAAATCGCTCCAATTCAAACGGCATGAAAACACACAGACCAAAAAATTAACTGTACGCTTAGAAAACACTTCAAACAATAAATCAATATGAGCGAATTAAAAGTTTTTGTCACTCAAAATCAATCAATCACTTGGCCGGACTCCAAAGCCGACTCAGACCATCAGCAGCGCCGTTGCTCTCGCCCGGCTGGTACTGGATCGCATAGTCGAAGCCCGACAGGTAGTGGGCCCATCGCTGCAGCCGCGGGTTGGCGTGGTCCAGTTGCAGGTACTGCAGCGGCTTGTGGTCCGACCGGATGGTGAAGTGGCGCCCAAGCAGGTAGTGCCGCAGTTTCTCGACTGCCCAGCGCACGGCGAGGCACTCCTTCTCGATGGTCGCGTAGCCTTGCTCTGCCGCCGTCAGCCGCCGAGACACGAAGAGCACCGGGTGGATGCCGTCCTCGAACTCCTGCGTCAGCACAGCTCCGAGGCCGGTCTCCGAGCTGTCCTTCTCCAGGATGAAAGGCCGGCCGTAGTCCGGGGCGCGCAGTACCGGCTCGCTTGTCATCAGTGCCTTGGCCACTTCGAATGCTCGCGTGTGCTTCTCCTCCCAGGCCGCCGTCAGGTCCTCGGGCGTCGTCCTCCTAGTGAGCTCCGTCAGTGCCACCACCTGGTCCGCGTAGTTCGGGATGAACCGGCGATAGTGGTTGAGCACGCCGAGTACCGATCGCAGCTGCGTCTTGGTTCGGGGTTGCTCGAGCGCCTTGATTGCCCGTACTCGGTCCTCGCTGGTGCTGATCTCGCCGCCTCCCAGCTTGAATCCGAGGTAGTCTGTCGAGGTGCCGCCTAGAAAGCATTTGCGTGGCTGGACAGTTAGCCCAGCAGCTTTCAGCCGATTGAAAACTCGCCTAAGATCTTGCAGGTGCTGCTCGAACGTCTCGCTAAACACGGCGATGTCGTCGATGTAGGACTCCGCACTGTCGATTCCGAGAAGCACTTTGTCCATCAGCCTCTGGTAGGTGGCGCTACTGCAGTTCAGTCCCATAGGCAGCACAGTGAACTGATACAGCTTGCCATTGGCCGCGAATGCTGTCAGCCGCTTGGAGTCTTCGGCCAGCGGGATCTGCCAGTAGCCCTTGCAGCAGTCGAGCTTGGATATGAACTTAGCCTTCGCGACGCTCTCCAACAGGTCCTCGATGTTCTTCATCGGGTAGGAGTCGAAAGCCACGAGCTCGTTGAGCGCCTTGAAGTTGACGGTGAACCGAACTGAGCCGTCCTTCTTGGCCACCAGACACACCGGAGAGCAGTAGTCGCTGTCAGACGGTTCGATGACTCCCAGGTCCAGCATACGCTGAATCTCGTCCCGCAGAACTTGCCGGTGCGCCTGCGGCTCTCGCCGCGGCCGGATGCGCACCACCTGGTCAGACGTTGTTCGAATTCGATGCTCCATCAGGCTCGTCCTGCCGGGGGTCTCGCTGAAGACATCCTTGAAGTCGCAAACCAGACTGTCTAGGAGCCGCTTCTGCTCGATGTTCAGAGTGTCGGCCAGCTCCGGCAGGCCTGTCTTCCTTTGCGCTGAGTCGATCTGGTCTGCCTTCCGGGTCGTTGCCAACAAGATTGACTCTCGCGAATTATACTTCTTCAGCAGGTTGATGTGAAACACATTCGCATTCTTGCCGATTCTAATCCGATAGTTTACGTCGTTGCACTTCTCCAGGACCTCATAGGGGCCTCGCCATTCAGCGTGCAGCTTCGTGGATGACGACGGCAGCAGCAGCAGCACTTGATCTCCAGGCGCCAGCTCCCTCTCGCGAGACCTCCGGTCGTACCAGTGCTTCCACCGCTTTCTTTCCAGCTCCTCGTTACTTCGTGCCGCCTCCAGCCCTGCCTGCAGCCGGTCTCGGGCCAGGACAAAGGTGATGATATCCTTCTTCTCCGCGGTCAGCTTCTCGTCCCACGTTTGTCGCAGCAGATCCAGGGGTCCTCGGACAGTCCGGCCGTAGAGCAGTTCGAATGGTGAAAACCCAGTAGTCTCGTTCGGAACCTCCCTGATAGCAAATAGCAGGTACGGCAGGTAGAGGTCCCACTTCTTTTTTTTCGCGGGCTGGCAGCCTTCGGAGCATAGTCTTGAGTGTGCCGTGAAATCGTTCCACGAGCGCCTGGCTTTGCGGGTGGTACGGCGTTGACTGAATGCCTTCAACTCCAGTGCATTGGTACAGGGCCTGCAGCAGTGCTGACGAGAAGTTCGTGCCCTTGTCGCTTTGGATCTCCTTTGGGAAGCCAGTTCTTGAAAAGCAGTCGATCAGCGCCTTGGCCACTGTTTCGGCGTCGATATTTCGCAGTGGAAAGCCCTCCGGGAACCAGGTCGCTGCATCGATCACGGATAAAATGTACTTGTGGCCTCTTGAGGACTTCGGATACGGTCCGCTGATGTCAATGATCACCTTGCTGAAGGCTTCTTCTACTCCTGGTACTTGCACGAGCGGTACCTTTTGAGTGCTAACGATCCGAGCAGTCTTCTGACATTTGTCGCAAGTAGTCACGAAGTCCTTGACGTCTTTAGAAACGGTAGGCCACCAGAATCGTTGCAACAACCGCTGGCTCGTCTTCTTGACACCCAAATGTCCTGCGAAGGCACTCTCGTGAGCCTGAGTCAGCGCCGTCAGCCTGAGAGACTTTGGTAGCACTAGTTGGTCCTCGCCTGCTGCTTGCGTCCGATAGAGCCGACCGTTAACTTTTGTGATGGCATCGTTGTCGCGCAACTTCTCCAGCAGTTCTCCGTCCTCCTGGAGCGCCGTCTCGTAGTCCCAAGCCATTTGGCCGATATTGGGTTCCAGTTTCTCTCTGTACTCTTGCCGTTGTTTACGCGCTTGGGCTCTAGTCAGTCTAGGCCTTTGTATACTGGGGGGCTCCGGATCGATCTGGTCTAGGCCGCTGGCCATAACGCCTTCGTCCGCGAGCGCTCTGTCCCCCTCGCACTGGGGTATGGGGCAGACCGGAGCGCCCACCACCCCTTTCTCCTGATTGGCCAGAGGGTGCGGGTCTGCAGCCTGGGTCTCGTGTGCAGTCTGGGCAGCGTACGCAGCGGCAGTGGGGTTTTCGACCCCTGGGGCTAGCCGGCCAATCAAGTCTAATCCAATTAACGCGCTCACCGGTAGAGAGTCAGACACGCAGACATCGGCAATTCCCTCAAAGCCGTTTAGGTGCAAATCCACTTTAGCAATAGGTAGCCGGTGTAGATCGCCTCCAAAACATCGCAATAGTGCATGCCGCCCTG
Organism: Macrostomum cliftonense; assembly: GCA_950096795.1. Taxonomy (NCBI): domain Eukaryota; kingdom Metazoa; phylum Platyhelminthes; family Macrostomidae; genus Macrostomum; species Macrostomum cliftonense. The sequence goes on along the minus strand of CATNEM010000299.1, from coordinate 110,542 downwards.
TCCAATTGATGGCTTCGGGGAGACAATTACGTCGAATTGTCGTTCGATCCGCTCCCGTGTCTACGAGGAATTCCATATCCTTGCCGCTTGCCTTCCCCTTAATCATTCTGGTCCCCGTAGTGCTGGTGCCGACTTTCATGTCTTCCGAGGCCAGATGAATGCTGTTATTCGGCTTATTCGGGCATTGGAACTTCTTATGGGGGCCTCCGCAGTTAAAGCAGCTGATCTTCGTCTTCGACATTGGGATTCTCTGAATTTCCCGGTGCCGGTCGGTATTGCTAGCCCTAACGTGACTCACATTCTGTGTCTCCTGACTCCGTTGATCGTGAGTTCCGCAGTTCCTGTCGTTGCTGCGGGCCATAGAATAGTCGTCAGCTAATTGAGCGGCCTCCTTGATGTCCTTCGGCTTCCTCTCTCGCATCCTCTCCCCAGCGAGTCCGAAAATTGCTCCAGCAGCACCTTCCGTCTGATGATGGTGTCGCCTCCTCGCAGCTCCTCACGCTCATCCTCGTCCACTCCAGCGGTCATCCATCGATCGAATAGGTCCTCCAGTTTCGCCGCGAACACCTGGTACGACTCCTCCGATGCCTTCCGCAGGGATCTGAATCGCTGCCGGTATGTCTCCTCGCCAATGTTATACCGCGCCAGGATTGCCGCCTTCGCCATCTCATAGTCCGCACTCACTGCTGTCGTCAGGCTGTGGAATGCACTTTACGCCTTGCCCGTCAGGAGTGGTCCAAGTCGAATCGTCCAGTCTTGCTTCTGCCATCCGCATGATGTTGCCGACCTCTCGAATGTCGCCAGAAATGCTTCTATGTCGTCCGCATCAGTCAGCTTGAACAGCTTTGGCTCCACGGTCTGCGGTCTCGGCTTGGACTCAGCCATGAATCTGGCAAATTCCGCCTGCTGTCGAGCTAGCTGCTCCAGATAGAATGCCGACTGTCTCTCCTGAGCCTGTGCCATGTCCTGAAGTTGCCGACTCTGGTGCGTCAAAATCAACTTCATCGTCTCCATGAGGTTGGCACTATCTATTCCGCTCAGTTCCTCGCTGCCAGTGGCACCAGTCTCCATCTCTGTCGAGCTCGTCCCGTTAGAGGCTGCAGATTCGCCTGTCGTGTCTCTGGATCGCAGGTTGTATGGCTTAGTTGAGCCTGAACCGCTGCCACGATGTGACATTCCGTCTAAGACAGATGTAAATTATCTGAGGCTACTGAGAGCCTGAGCGCAGAAAAAAGCCTGCCCGCGCGCAGTGCGCACATTGTCTATTTATAGCCATTGGCCAAAACGGGGTGGTACAAAATATATTACGTAAGAAAACCTCACAGATACACTTGTGTCACAAACAACTTAACAAGGCACTACTGTGGCACCAGATATTCACTACTCAATGTGTGCAGTGAGGGGGGTGAAGCCAGCAAAAATAGGGTAGACATCAGTTGATAATGTATGCAGTTAAGGGTAGGAAGTCGACCCTGTGTCCAGTGAAGATAGGAAACCGACACTCTCATGTGTAGTATGCAGTAACAGCAAGGAAGCGGGCAAGAAGCTAGAAAAACTTTGTAACTTAGTATGCACTGAGCAAGTATTATTTCAAAGACAACTTAAGCAGAAGCTTGAGCGTAATTTGAAGTGATCATCTTCTTGTACTCAGACATTAGAGCGTAAATTTGTGTAGAATATACCTTTTAACAGACTTGTTGGGCATAAGTGAAATTTATTTAGTCCAAGTGTCTACCACTGAGCGAACTATTTTCTTATAGAGGCGTGTTTTTCTCGTGTATGCAAAATTTTGCAAAAAAAGGAATATTTCTCATTACAAAAACGCTAAATTCAGTTTTCGTCAGTATTTTTGCTACAACTGTTGAATTACAAGAAGCCAATGTAAGTAATTATTTTATTTTCTCTTTTAAAATTCAAAATTTTCAAATTACGAATTTTTTCAACCTTGATTTTTTACCCCAACTTTTAAAACACTAACTAGTTCATTGTCCATTCAAATGTTGTTCCGTATTATATTGTAGTATATTCAGATTGTCATCTCATAAATTAGCCTACGTGTATCTCAATAAGCTTGTAGTGCATATATTTTAACATTTAACATTGTAAACATTTTAACATTATTATGTAGGGATACAATTAACGCGGGAATATATGATTGCATGCATACGTCAAATTCGCATGCAAACGCGTCCGCGCATACACATGCACAGTTGGTTGGGGAGGAACCGGGGAGGGATTTCCAGTCATTTCGTCTGCTACCTGTTGGTCTGCTATCAAATAACTTAATATTTGTTAAAATGTTTTTTGTGACTAAGAAGCTTTGTTGCTTGGCTTTTAAATTATATATATGTATATGTGCATATATCGGTCATTGCATTATATTATACATACGTATTGCAATTTTCAAGAATGAATAGCTAGTGCGTTTTTTAAAAAGTACAATGGATTAAAAATAATTTATTTACTTTGAAACACCATTTTTTAAATAAATTCATTATCTCCCAAAATAAAAGTGCATTACTATTCAAATCTCTATAAATGCTATCTTATCTAGGCTATAGATTTGTCACTTTATTATTAATAAATATATGTATTCACAATTCCCTCAATTTCTCAACTTATATTGTAGATTTTGAAACTTATATCACAGATTTTGTGACTTACATTGCTGATTTTGCAACTTACCTTGGTTAGCCACCAAATTAGTCAGCTAGATTAGCTGACTTGGCTGACTGTTGCACATGTATGGCAAAGAATTATCAGCTGTTGACAAATAATTCAAGGTGTTCAAGGTCCTTAAAGTTGTTCTAAGCCGGAAAATTGCTTAAATATAGTGCTTCTAGTCTAGTCCTCACGTAGGACTATCTTATTCTTAGGAACCAGTATCCTAGAAATGGCTCAAATATTTGGAATATTCATATTTGAATTGAATTGAATCAACCAAATATTTGGTTTGAGTTAGAATGGGAATTTTTCTAATCCAAATACCAAATACTTTGATATGGATCAAAATTTGCCAATAGGATAAATTTTGCCAATAGAGTAGAGACAGTTCAAATGTGTTTAATAGAGCATATATCTTGCCTTTGTGATTTGGTATGACAGGAAGGCATATTGCGTAAGTTTATTCACTAATCATTGTTCATTCTGGCAGAACAGCATGCTTAATAAGGAGAAGTAAAAGGAAGGAGATTGCAAGCATTTTCATTCAAACAACATATTTTGCCTTATATTAGGTATCTTCAGGCTGATTGAAATTTATTTAATTTTTTGTCAAAGTGCATTTGAATGAAAATGCTTGCAATATCCTTCCTAATTCACTGTTAAATTTTTTATATTTTGTCTAATGAAGCCACATAAGAAGTAAATTAGGTGCATTATTTATTGAATTTGTATTCATATTTGGTATTATTCATATTGGTTCTTTTAGATATTTGAATCAAATTGGATTGGATCAAAAAGTTCATTTTTAACCATTTCTATAGTGTCCCAACACAGAATGGAACCAATGGGAGAAGGGTGTTGCACAGAAAAGCCAAATAGGGGGCTTGGGTTCTAGTGCCCAAACTTATATTAAAAGGGGTTAGAGGGTATACAAATTGCTAATAACATTATACCTTACCTTAGGCTTAGCATATCAATAAAGTGGCATAGAAAAAGTTAGTTTAAATAGATTAGTTGCATGATAACTATAATTATTAATTAAAAATCAATTGGTTGGCACAGATCATAAATTGGAAATTGGCCTAAGCCAGAAGGGGATTTGAAAATTACAAACAACCAAGTGAATATAGAGTATTTGATAGCCCCATTGCAGCCAAAGGATCATTTTTGCAAATAGTGTCTGGTGCAAATTCAAAAGTGCACTAGCCATGGACTATTTGCAATATGGCAATGCATGCTAGTGTAACATTGTGGCTGTGTCTTGTGCCTTATTTTTTCAACTTCTGTGGTCACCTAGACTCCCAAAGGCTATTTTTGGGGGTTCATGATTGAACTGAACTAGATGACCTTTTTTGGGATTGGTGCACTTGGTGCACTTTCCTACATGATCTGGCATGTTTCTTGGCTAATTGCTAAGGAGCCTGGTGCATTTTGGACCTTGGCTGCAATAGTGTTTGGTAGCTGAGTCTTTTGGGTACTATTGGGTACCAGTTTGAGCTGGGTAAATTTAGTGTGGGTGTTGTGGCCCCTCTAGCCTGTTGGGCTAAAAGCTGTACATAGCCTTTAGATGCACCGCGCAACTAGCTGCAGCTATGCCATGGGCTGTATATCAGTTTGAAAGGTCAGGGGTCTAAATTTAATTTCAATTTAATTTTAAGAGAGGCTTATAGAAATTAATAGGCATTTATAGCCTTAATGGGAAAAAGAAACAAAACTCAGCTTCAGTACAACTAAAGTGCTAAGTAGCTTACAGGTTAAGATTGACAGAGACCACATGGGAGAAAACTTGGCTTCTGCACATTAGCAAGTGCAAATAAGCTTACAGATAAATGACAGGCTTTTACAGCCATACAGAAGGGAAAACAAAACTTAGCTTCAGCTCAACTAAAGTGCAGAGAAACTTATAGAAGAAAACAGCTTATAGCCTTGCATAGGGGAAGAGAAAAACTTGGCTTTAGCACAATGGAAAGTATAGAGAAGCTTATAACAAAACACAGGCAATTATTTTAAGAGCACAAGAATTAAAGCTTCAATTTCCACAGCTAGAAATTAGACAGCTTAAATCATAAATTTTTATGGAAGAATTAATTCATTACAAAAGTTATTAATATGCAAGATAAATATTGAGCTACTGCTGCTTGGTGACAGGTGATGGCCAGGATATGAGCTGGCTTTGGGTTGCTATATAGGTGTCAAGACCAGGAGCTCAGTCTGCATTGGTTGATTGTGGCTAGATTTTAGCAGCATGTTGTTGATGGCTGGCTGCACTAGTAGACACTGGCTGCTATCCTTGGGCACAGGCTTGCTGGGCTCCAACTCTTTTCTTTGTTCTCTCCAACTTTGATATCACTGCTTGCTTTGAGGCTTCTGATAGATGCTAATGGTAAAAATCTACAGTGTCATGCTAGGCTACTAATGATCTTTTGGCATTCCCACTGTATCTCAAGGAGCTTGTCAAAACTTGGGAGTAGTACTTGGGAGTCCATTGCAGCTTCCCACAATGGCTGTTTCCACTTTTCCTTTATGTTGTTAGTCTGAGGCTGATGTAAGTTATATGCTACCTTCTTTTTAATAATATTGTGGAATGGAGCTACTATTTTTGCATAGCTAGGTACAAATTTAGCATAGTAGGCATGGGTGCAGATAAAGCTTTTTAGTTAATAGGTAGTTCTTAGTCTGGGCCAAGCCCTGGTAGCATCAATTTTGCTAGGCCTATTTCCATTCCTGCCTCAGTTACCAGATGTCCCAAATATTGGAGTCTTCTTTTAAATAGGTGGCACTTCTTGCCTTTAGATTTTAGATTTGCTACAGGAATTAGCAAAAAAAACTGATTCAATATGCAGATAGGGTCAAATTCCTTTGAAAAGATAATGACATCATCTAAATTTGAGTATAGGTATTTTAGTTCATTTATACATCTTTTAGGTCCTTTCTAATTATCTTTTCATTATTGGCATATTTAAAACAAAGAAATTAGTGCACAGGCAAGGCATCTTGACTCAAAAATATTTTTGCATAATATAGAGTTGTTATATTTAGAATAATTTAAATATTGAAATATGTTCTTTCCATTTTACCTCTTTGTACACAGTCTACACTCTATTTTACTATACTCCTAAGGAATAAATTCAATTTATCAATTTATGAGTGTATTTATTCTAATCTAGTTTCTGAATGTTTTTAGATTGTTCTTGATAATGCTAAGAGAGTATTTTTTAAGTTAGGTCAATTAATTTTTAAGGTTAACATTTAAGTTTACTCAATAAAAATAAGCTGAAATATTTTTGTTTACTCATATAATTCTGATTTAAACTGTCTGTTTTATTAATCTATTGGAATAAGCTATATTATCCTAAGCTTCAAGTGGTTGCACTCAAAAAAAGCAACTGTAAAAAGCCCTCTAATCTCTCTAGTTATCACATATAACTTTGTTAATTGCCTGACAATTGAAAAAAATAAACAGGAACCTGTCTGTAAAAAACTAATAGCAGTGGTATTTAATTTTATTTACTATTGTACAGTATTATTACAACTAAAACAAAAGAGCCCATAGGTTGGATAAGGCTGGCAAAGTTAGCTGTAGGCCAGTGATTTCCAGTATCAGCACAATTCACACGCTTCTCCAGCTTGGCACCCATGGCCCTCTACTTGGTGTGCGGATCCCGGGAGCGCCACGTGTACACTCTGGCCAAGGAGCGGCTGGCCCGGTCCCGCCTGCTCACCGTCCAGCCCGGCCAGCGCTTTCCCATCGCCAGCTTCTGCACAGTTGAAGACTTGGACGACCACGGCTTGCCGTTCAGCGGCCTGATGCTGCTGCCCGAGGACGACACCGCGTCAATTGGCACCGCCTGCGACGCGCTGCAGAAACTCAACCTGACCATCGCGCCGCTGATTGTGCAGGACACCTGGCAGCCCGAATGCCTGCCCGGCCTGCTGCTGTTCGAGTGCCGCGAGGATCCCGGCGCTGACTACGTCAACAGCCTGTGCGCCAAGAGTCGCAGCATTGTGGGCGTCCACCTGCTCAGCTTCTGCCGCTGGCGCCTCTCCCCGCCAAAACAGTTTCAGGTTTCTTGCTACTTATCTTGGTGCTAGATTCTCCCTTTTGTGCTGGTAGATTCTCCCTTTTGTGCTGGTAGATTCTCACTTTTGTGCTGGTAGATTCTCCCTTTTGTGCTGGTAGATTCTCCCTTTTGTGCTGGTAGATTCTCCCTTTTGTGCTGGTAGATTCTCCCTTTTGTGCTGGTAGATTCTCCCTTTTGTGCTGGTAGATTCTCCCTTTTGTGCTGGTAGATTCTCCCTTTTGTGCTGGTAGATTCTCCCTTTTGTGCTGGTAGATTCTCCCTTTTGTGCTGGTAGATTCTCCCTTTTGTGCTGGTAGATTCTCCCTTTTGTGCTGGTAGATTCTCACTTTTGTGCTGGTAGATTCTCCCTTTTGTGCTGGTAGATTCTCACTTTTGTGCTGGTAGATTCTCCCTTTTAGGGTGTTAGATTCTCCCTATTTTAGACGGCAGATTCTCCCTATTTTAGACGGCAGATTCTCCCTATTTAGAATAACAGATTCTCCCTATTTAGGACGGCAGATTCTCCCCATTTAGGACGGCAGATTCTCCCCATTTAGGACGGCAGATTCTCCCTATTCTGGACGGCAGATTCTCCCTATTCTGGACGGCAGATTCTCCCCATTTAGGACGGCAGATTCTCCCTATTTTAGTCGGCAGATTCTCCCTATTTTAGTCGGCAGATTCTCCCTATTTAGGACGGCAGATTCTCCCTATTTTAGTCGGCAGATTCTCCCTATTTTAGACGGCAGATTCTCCCTACTTAGGACGGCAGATTCTTCCTATTTTAGACGGCAGATTCTCCCTATTTTAGACGGCAGATTCTCCCTATTTTAGACGGCAGATTCTCCCTATTTTAGACGGCAGATTCTCCCTACTTAGGACGGCAGATTCTTCTATTTAGGACGGCAGATTCTCCCTATTTTAGACGGCAGATTCTCCCTATTTAGGACAACAGATTCTCCCTATTTTAGTCGGCAGATTCTTCCTATTTTAGTCGGCAGATTCTCCCTATTTAGGACGGCAGATTCTCCCTATTTTAGACGGCAGATTCTTCCTATTTTAGTCGGCAGATTCTCCCTATTTTAGACGGCAGATTCTCCCTATTTTAGTCGGCAGATTCTCCCTATTTTAGACGGCAGATTCTCCCTATTTTAGTCGGCAGATTCTCCCTATTTTAGTCGGCAGATTCTCCCTATTTTAGACGGCAGATTCTCCCTACTTAGGACGGCAGATTCTCCCTATTTAGGACGGCAGATTCTCCCTATTTAGGACGGCAGATTCTCCCTATTTTAGCCGGCAGATTCTCCCTATTTTAGACGGCAGATTCTCCCTATTTTAGACGGCAGATTCTCCCTATTTTAGACGGCAGATTCTCCCCATTTAGGACGGCAGATTCTCCCTATTTAGGACGGCAGATTCTCCCTATTTAGGACGGCAGATTCTCCCTATTTTAGTCGGCAGATTCTCCCCATTTAGGACGGCAGATTCTCCCTATTTTAGACGGCAGATTCTCTCTATTTTAGACGGCAGATTCTCCCTATTTTAGACGACAGATCCTCCCTATTTTAGACGGCAGATTCTCCCTATTTTAGTCGGCAGATTCTCCCTATTTTAGTCGGCAGATTCTCCCTATTTTAGACGGCAGATTCTCCCTATTTTAGACGGCAGATTCTCCCTATTTTAGTCGGCAGATTCTCCCTATTTTAGTCGGCAGATTCTCCCTACTTAGGACGGCAGATTCTCCCTATTTAGGACGGCAGATTCTCCCTATTTAGGACGGCAGATTCTCCCTATTTTAGCCGGCAGATTCTCCCTATTTTAGACGGCAGATTCTCCCTATTTTAGACGGCAGATTCTCCCTATTTTAGACGGCAGATTCTCCCCATTTAGGACGGCAGATTCTCCCTATTTAGGACGGCAGATTCTCCCTATTTAGGACGGCAGATTCTCCCTATTTTAGTCGGCAGATTCTCCCCATTTAGGACGGCAGATTCTCCCTATTTTAGACGGCAGATTCTCTCTATTTTAGACGGCAGATTCTCCCTATTTTAGACGACAGATCCTCCCTATTTTAGACGGCAGATTCTCCCTATTTTAGTCGGCAGATTCTCCCTATTTTAGTCGGCAGATTCTCCCTATTTTAGACGGCAGATTCTCCCTATTTTAGACGGCAGATTCTCCCTATTTTAGTCGGCAGATTCTCCCTATTTTAGTCGGCAGATTCTCCCTATTTTAGACGGCAGATTCTCCCTATTTTCGACGGCAGATTCTCCCTATTTTAGACGGCAGATTCTCCCTATTTTAGACGGCAGATTCTCCCTATTTTAGACGGCAGATTCTCCCTATTTAGGAGGGCAGATTCTCCCTATTTAGGAGGGCAGATTCTCCCTATTTTAGACGGCAGATTCTCCCTATTTTAGACGGCAGATTCTCCCTATTTTAGTCGGCAGATTCTCCCTATTTTAGTCGGCAGATTCTCCCTATTTTAGTCGGCCGATTCTCCCCATTTAGGACGTCAGATTCTCCCTATTTTAGACGGCAGATTCTCCCTATTTTAGTCGGCAGATTCTCCCTATTTTAGACGGCAGATTCTCCCTATTTTAGTCGGCAGATTCTCCCCATTTAGGACGGCAGATTCTCCCTATTTTAGTCGGCAGATTCTCCCTATTTTAGACGGCAGATTCTCCCTATTTAGGACGGCAGATTCTTCCTATTTAGGACGGCAGATTCTCCCTATTTAGGACGGCAGATTCTTCCTATTTTAGACGCCAGATTCTCCCTATTTTAGTCGGCAGATTCTCCCTATTTAGGATGGCAGATTCTCCCTATTTTAGTCGGCAGATTCTTCCTATGTAGGACGGCAGATTCTCCCTATTTAGGACGGCAGATTCTCCCTATTTAGGACGGCAGATTCTCCCTATTTTAGACGGCAGATTCTCCCTATTTTAGACGGCAGATTCTCCCTATTTTAGACGGCAGATTCTCCCTATTTTAGACGGCAGATTCTCCCTATTTTAGTCGGCAGATTCTCCCCATTTAGGACGGCAGATTCTCCCTATTTAGGACGGCAGATTCTCCCTATTTAGAACGGCAGATTCTCCCTATTTAGGACGGCAGATTCTCCCTATTTTAGTCGGCAGATTCTCCCCATTTAGGACGGCAGATTCTCCCTATTTTAGTCGGCAGATTATCCCTATTTTAGACGGCAGATTCTCCCTATTTTAGACGGCAGATTCTCCCTATTTTAGTCGGCAGATTCTCCCCATTTAGGACGGCAGATTCTCCCTATTCTGGACGGCAGATTCTCCCTATTTAGGAGGGCAGATTCTCCCTATTTAGGAGGGCAGATTCTCCCTATTTTGGTCGGCAGATTCTCCCCATTTTAGGACGGCAGATTCTCCCTATTTAGGACGGCAGATTCTCCCTATTTAGGACGGCAGATTCTCCCTATTTTAGCCGGCAAATTCTCCCTATTTTAGACGGCAGATTCTCCCTATTTAGGACGGCAGATTCTCCCTATTTTAGACGGCAGATTCTCCCTATTTTAGACGGCAGATTCTCCCTATTTTAGTCGGCAGATTCTCCCTATTTAGGATGGCAGATTCTTCCTATGTAGGACGGCAGATTCTCCCTATTTTAGTCGGCAGATTCTCCCTATTTTAGACGGCAGATTCTCCCTATTTAGGACGGCAGATTCTTCCTATTTTAGACGGCAGATTATCCCTATTTTAGACGGCAGATTATCCCTATTTTAGACGGCAGATTCTCCCTATTTTAGACGGCAGATTCTCCCTATTTTAGACGGCAGATTCTCCCTATTTAGGATGGCAGATTCTTCCTATGTAGAACGGCAGATTCTCCCTATTTATGACGGCAGATTCTCCCCATTTAGGACGGTAGATTCTCCCCATTTAGGACGGCAGATTCTCCCTATTCTGGACGGCAGATTCTCCCTATTTAGGGGGGCAGATTCTCCCTATTTAGGAGGGCAGATTCTCCCTATTTTAGTCGGCAGATTCTCCTCATTTAGGACGGCAGATTCTCCCTATTTTAGACGGCAGATTCTCCCTATTTTAGACGGCAGATTCTCCCTATTTTATTCGGCAGATTCTTCCTATTTAGGACGGCAGATTCTCCCTATTTAGGACGGCAGATTCTCCCTATTTAGGACGGCAGATTCTTCCTATTTTAGACGGCAGATTCTCCCTATTTAGAATGGCAGATTCTCCCTATTTAGGACGGCAGATTCTCCCTATTTAGGACGGCAGATTCTCCCTATTTTAGCCGGCAGATTCTCCCTATTTTAGACGGCAGATTCTCCCTATTTTTGACGGCAGATTCTCCCTATTTTAGACGGCAGATTCTCCCTATTTTAGACGGCAGATTCTCCCTATTTTAGACGGCAGATTCTCCCTATTTAGGATGGCAGATTCTTCCTATGTAGAACGGCAGATTCTCCCTATTTATGACGGCAGATTCTCCCCATTCAGGACGGTAGATTCTCCCCATTTAGGACGGCAGATTCTCCCTATTCTGGACGGCAGATTCTCCCTATTTAGGAGGGCAGATTCTCCCTATTTAGGAGGGCAGATTCTCCCTATTTTAGTCGGCAGATTCTCCTCATTTAGGACGGCAGATTCTCCCTATTTAGGACGGCAGATTCTCCCTATTTTAGCCGGAAGATTCTCCCTATTTTAGACGGCAGATTCTCCCTATTTTAGACGGCAGATTCTCCCTATTTTAGACGGCAGATTCTCCCTATTTTAGTCGGCAGATTCTCCCTATTTAGGATGGCAGATTCTTCCTATGTAGGACGGCAGATTCTCCCTATTTAGGACGGCAGATTCTCCCTATTTTAGACGGCAGATTCTCCCTATTTTAGACGGCAGATTCTCCCTATTTTAGACGGCAGATTCTCCCCATTTAGGACGGCAGATTCTCCCTATTTAGGACGGCAGATTCTCCCTATTTAGGACGGCAGATTCTCCCTATTTTAGTCGGCAGATTCTCCCCATTTAGGACGGCAGATTCTCCCTATTTTAGACGGCAGATTCTCTCTATTTTAGACGGCAGATTCTCCCTATTTTAGACGGCAGATTCTCCCTATTTTAGACGGCAGATTCTCCCTATTTTAGTCGGCAGATTCTCCCTATTTTAGTCGGCAGATTCTCCCTATTTTAGACGGCAGATTCTCCCTATTTTAGACGGCAGATTCTCCCTATTTTAGACGGCAGATTCTCCCTATTTTAGACGGCAGATTCTCCCTATTTTAGACGGCAGATTCTCCCTATTTTAGACGGCAGATTCTCCCTATTTTAGACGGCAGATTCTCCCTATTTTAGACGGCAGATTCTCCCTATTTTAGTCGGCAGATTCTCCCTATTTTAGTCGGCAGATTCTCCCTATTTTAGTCGGCAGATTCTCCCCATTTAGGACGTCAGATTCTCCCTATTTTAGACGGCAGATTCTCCCTATTTTAGTCGGCAGATTCTCCCTATTTTAGACGGCAGATTCTCCCTATTTTAGTCGGCAGATTCTCCCCATTTAGGACGGCAGATTCTCCCTATTTTAGTCGGCAGATTCTCCCTATTTTAGACGGCAGATTCTCCCTATTTAGGACGGCAGATTCTTCCTATTTAGGACGGCAGATTCTCCCTATTTAGGACGGCAGATTCTTCCTATTTTAGACGGCAGATTCTCCCTATTTTAGTCGGCAGATTCTCCCTATTTAGGATGACAGATTCTCCCTATTTTAGTCGGCAGATTCTTCCTATGTAGGACGGCAGATTCTCCCTATTTAGGACGGCAGATTCTCCCTATTTAGGACGGCAGATTCTCCCTATTTTAGACGGCAGATTCTCCCTATTTTAGACGGCAGATTCTCCCTATTTTAGACGGCAGATTCTCCCTATTTTAGACGGCAGATTCTCCCTATTTTAGTCGGCAGATTCTCCTCATTTAGGACGGCAGATTCTCCCTATTTAGGACGGCAGATTCTCCCTATTTTAGACGGCAGATTCTCCCTATTTTAGACGGCAGATTCTCCCTATTTTAGACGGCAGATTCTCCCTATTTTAGACGGCAGATTCTCCCTATTTTAGACGGCAGATTCTCCCTATTTTAGTCGGCAGATTCTCCCCATTTAGGACGGCAGATTCTCCCTATTTAGGACGGCAGATTCTCCCTATTTAGGACGGCAGATTCTCCCTATTTAGGACGGCAGATTCTCCCTATTTTAGACGGCAGATTCTCCCTATTTTAGTCGGCAGATTCTCCCCATTTAGGACGGCAGATTCTCCCTATTTTAGACGGCAGATTCTCTCTATTTTAGACGGCAGATTCTCCCTATTTTAGACGACAGATCCTCCCTATTTTAGACGGCAGATTCTCCCTATTTTAGTCGGCAGATTCTCCCTATTTTAGTCGGCAGATTCTCCCTATTTTAGACGGCAGATTCTCCCTATTTTAGACGGCAGATTCTCCCTATTTTAGTCGGCAGATTCTCCCTATTTTAGTCGGCAGATTCTCCCTATTTTAGACGGCAGATTCTCCCTATTTTCGACGGCAGATTCTCCCTATTTTAGACGGCAGATTCTCCCTATTTTAGACGGCAGATTCTCCCTATTTTAGACGGCAGATTCTCCCTATTTAGGAGGGCAGATTCTCCCTATTTAGGAGGGCAGATTCTCCCTATTTTAGACGGCAGATTCTCCCTATTTTAGACGGCAGATTCTCCCTATTTTAGTCGCAGATTCTCCCTATTTTAGTCGGCAGATTCTCCCTATTTTAGTCGGCAGATTCTCCCCATTTAGGACGTCAGATTCTCCCTATTTTAGACGGCAGATTCTCCCTATTTTAGTCGGCAGATTCTCCCTATTTTAGACGGCAGATTCTCCCTATTTTAGTCGGCAGATTCTCCCCATTTAGGACGGCAGATTCTCCCTATTTTAGTCGGCAGATTCTCCCTATTTTAGACGGCAGATTCTCCCTATTTAGGACGGCAGATTCTTCCTATTTAGGACGGCAGATTCTCCCTATTTAGGACGGCAGATTCTTCCTATTTTAGACGCCAGATTCTCCCTATTTTAGTCGGCAGATTCTCCCTATTTAGGATGGCAGATTCTCCCTATTTTAGTCGGCAGATTCTTCCTATGTAGGACGGCAGATTCTCCCTATTTAGGACGGCAGATTCTCCCTATTTAGGACGCCAGATTCTCCCTATTTTAGACGGCAGATTCTCCCTATTTTAGACGGCAGATTCTCCCTATTTTAGACGGCAGATTCTCCCTATTTTAGTGGGCAGATTCTCCCTATTTTAGTCGGCAGATTCTCCCCATTTAGGACGGCAGATTCTCCCTATTTAGGACGGCAGATTCTCCCTATTTAGGACGGCAGATTCTCCCTATTTAGGACGGCAGATTCTCCCTATTTTAGTCGGCAGATTCTCCCCATTTAGGACGGCAGATTCTCCCTATTTTAGTCGGCAGATTCTCCCTATTTTAGACGGCAGATTCTCCCTATTTTAGACGGCAGATTCTCCCTATTTTAGTCGGCAGATTCTCCCCATTTAGGACGGCAGATTCTCCCTATTCTGGACGGCAGATTCTCCCTATTTAGGAGGGCAGATTCTCCCTATTTAGGAGGGCAGATTCTCCCTATTTTGGTCGGCAGATTCTCCCCATTTTAGGACGGCAGATTCTCCCTATTTAGGACGGCAGATTCTTCCTATTTAGGACGGCAGATTCTCCCTATTTTAGCCGGCAGATTCTCCCTATTTTAGACGGCAGATTCTCCCTATTTAGGACGGCAGATTCTCCCTATTTTAGACGGCAGATTCTCCCTATTTTAGACGGCAGATTCTCCCTATTTTAGTCGGCAGATTCTCCCTATTTAGGATGGCAGATTCTTACTATGTAGGACGGCAGATTCTCCCTATTTTAGTCGGCAGATTCTCCCTATTTTAGACGGCAGATTCTCCCTATTTAGGACGGCAGATTCTTCCTATTTTAGACGGCAGATTATCCCTATTTTAGACGGCAGATTATCCCTATTTTAGACGGCAGATTCTCCCTATTTTAGACGGCAGATTCTCCCTATTTTAGACGGCAGATTCTCCCTATTTAGGATGGCAGATTCTTCCTATGTAGAACGGCAGATTCTCCCTATTTATGACGGCAGATTCTCCCCATTTAGGACGGTAGATTCTCCCCATTTAGGACGGCAGATTCTCCCTATTCTGGACGGCAGATTCTCCCTATTTAGGGGGGCAGATTCTCCCTATTTAGGAGGGCAGATTCTCCCTATTTTAGTCGGCAGATTCTCCTCATTTAGGACGGCAGATTCTCCCTATTTTAGACGGCAGATTCTCCCTATTTTAGACGGCAGATTCTCCCTATTTTATTCGGCAGATTCTTCCTATTTAGGACGGCAGATTCTCCCTATTTAGGACGGCAGATTCTTCCTATTTTAGACGGCAGATTCTCCCTATTTTAGTCGGCAGATTCTCCCTATTTAGGATGGCAGATTCTCCCTATTTAGGACGGCAGATTCTCCCTATTTAGGACGGCAGATTCTCCCTATTTTAGCCGGCAGATTCTTCCTATTTTAGACGGCAGATTCTCCCTATTTTTGACGGCAGATTCTCCCTATTTTAGACGGCAGATTCTCCCTATTTTAGACGGCAGATTCTCCCTATTTTAGACGGCAGATTCTCCCTATTTAGGATGGCAGATTCTTCCTATGTAGAACGGCAGATTCTCCCTATTTATGACGGCAGATTCTCCCCATTCAGGACGGTAGATTCTCCCCATTTAGGACGGCAGATTCTCCCTATTCTGGACGGCAGATTCTCCCTATTTAGGAGGGCAGATTCTCCCTATTTAGAAGGGCAGATTCTCCCTATTTTAGTCGGCAGATTCTCCTCATTTAGGACGGCAGATTCTCCCTATTTAGGACGGCAGATTCTCCCTATTTTAGCCGGAAGATTCTCCCTATTTTAGACGGCAGATTCTCCCTATTTTAGACGGCAGATTCTCCCTATTTTAGACGGCAGATTCTCCCTATTTTAGTCGGCAGATTCTCCCTATTTAGGATGGCAGATTCTTCCTATGTAGGACGGCAGATTCTCCCTATTTAGGACGGCAGATTCTCCCTATTTTAGACGGCAGATTCTCTCTATTTTAGACGGCAGATTCTCCCTATTTTAGACGGCAGATTCTCCCTATTTTAGACGGCAGATTCTCCCTATTTTAGACGGCAGATTCTCCCTATTTTAGACGGCAGATTCTCCCTATTTTAGACGGCAGATTCTCCCTATTTTAGACGGCAGATTCTCCCTATTTTAGACGGCAGATTCTCCCTATTTTAGTCGGCAGATTCTCCCTATTTTAGTCGGCAGATTCTCCCTATTTTAGTCGGCAGATTCTCCCCATTTAGGACGTCAGATTCTCCCTATTTTAGACGGCAGATTCTCCCTATTTTAGTCGGCAGATTCTCCCTATTTTAGACGGCAGATTCTCCCTATTTTAGTCGGCAGATTCTCCCCATTTAGGACGGCAGATTCTCCCTATTTTAGTCGGCAGATTCTCCCTATTTTAGACGGCAGATTCTCCCTATTTAGGACGGCAGATTCTTCCTATTTAGGACGGCAGATTCTCCCTATTTAGGACGGCAGATTCTTCCTATTTTAGACGGCAGATTCTCCCTATTTTAGTCGGCAGATTCTCCCTATTTAGGATGACAGATTCTCCCTATTTTAGTCGGCAGATTCTTCCTATGTAGGACGGCAGATTCTCCCTATTTAGGACGGCAGATTCTCCCTATTTAGGACGGCAGATTCTCCCTATTTTAGACGGCAGATTCTCCCTATTTTAGACGGCAGATTCTCCCTATTTTAGACGGCAGATTCTCCCTATTTTAGACGGCAGATTCTCCCTATTTTAGTCGGCAGATTCTCCTCATTTAGGACGGCAGATTCTCCCTATTTAGGACGGCAGATTCTCCCTATTTTAGACGGCAGATTCTCCCTATTTTAGACGGCAGATTCTCCCTATTTTAGACGGCAGATTCTCCCTATTTTAGACGGCAGATTCTCCCTATTTTAGACGGCAGATTCTCCCTATTTTAGTCGGCAGATTCTCCCCATTTAGGACGGCAGATTCTCCCTATTTAGGACGGCAGATTCTCCCTATTTAGGACGGCAGATTCTCCCTATTTAGGACGGCAGATTCTCCCTATTTTAGACGGCAGATTCTCCCTATTTTAGTCGGCAGATTCTCCCCATTTAGGACGGCGATTCTCCCTATTTTAGTCGGCAGATTCTCCCTATTTAGGATGGCAGATTCTCCCTATTTTAGTCGGCAGATTCTCCCTATTTAGGACGGCAGATTCTTCCTATTTTAGACGGCAGATTCTCCCTATTTTAGACGGCAGATTCTCCCTATTTTAGACGGCAGATTCTCCCTATTTTAGACGGCAGTTTCTCCCTATTTTAGACGGCAGATTCTCCCTATTTTAGACGGCAGATTCTCCCTATTTTAGACGGCAGATTCTCCCTATTTTAGACGGCAGATTCTCCCTATTTTAGTCGGCAGATTCTCCCCATTTAGGACGGCAGATTCTCCCTATTTAGGACGGCAGATTCTCCCTATTTAGGACGGCAGATTCTCCCTATTTAGGACGGCAGATTCTCCCTATTTTAGACGGCAGATTCTCCCTATTTTAGTCGGCAGATTCTCCCCATTTAGGACGGCAGATTCTCCCTATTTTAGTCGGCAGATTCTC
This sequence comes from Macrostomum cliftonense, assembly GCA_950096795.1. Classification (NCBI taxonomy): domain Eukaryota; kingdom Metazoa; phylum Platyhelminthes; family Macrostomidae; genus Macrostomum; species Macrostomum cliftonense. Next base: position 93,035 of record CATNEM010000299.1, on the reverse strand, counting down.
CCTATTTAGGATGGCAGATTCTTCCTATGTAGGACGGCAGATTCTCCCTATTTAGGACGGCAGATTCTCCCTATTTTAGACGGCAGATTCTCCCTATTTTAGACGGCAGATTCTCCCTATTTTAGACGGCAGATTCTCCCTATTTTAGACGGCAGTTTCTCCCTATTTTAGACGGCAGATTCTCCCTATTTTAGACGGCAGATTCTCCCTATTTTAGTCGGCAGATTCTTCCTATTTTAGACGGCAGATTCTTCCTATTTTAGACGGCAGATTCTCCCTATTTTAGACGGCAGATTCTCCCTATTTAGGATGGCAGATTCTTCCTATGTAGGACGGCAGATTCTCCCTATTTAGGACGGCAGATTCTCCCTATTTTAGACGGCAGATTCTCCCTATTTAGGATGGCAGATTCTTCCTATGTAGGACGGCAGATTCTCCCTATTTAGGACGGCAGATTCTCCCTATTTAGGACGGCAGATTCTTCCTATTTTAGCCGGCAGATTCTCCCTATTTAGGACGGCAGATTCTCCCTATTTAGGACGGCAGATTCTCCCTATTTTAGACGGCAGATTCTCCCTATTTTAGACGGCAGATTCTCCCTATTTTAGTCGGCAGATTCTCCCTATTTAGGATGGCAGATTCTTCCTATGTAGGACGGCAGATTCTCCCTATTTTAGTCGGCAGATTCTCCCCATTTAGGACGGCAGATTCTCCCTATTTAGGACGGCAGATTCTCCCTATTTAGGACGGCAGATTCTTCCTATTTTAGACGGCAGATTATCCCTATTTTAGACGGCAGATTCTCCCTATTTTAGACGGCAGATTCTCCCTATTTTAGACGGCAGATTCTCCCTATTTTAGACGGCAGATTCTCCCTATTTAGGATGGCAGATTCTTCCTATGTAGAACGGCAGATTCTCCCTATTTATGACGGCAGATTCTCCCCATTTAGGACGGCAGATTCTCCCTATTTAGGACGGCAGATTCTCCCTATTCTGGACGGCAGATTCTCCCTATTTAGGAGGGCAGATTCTCCCTATTTAGGAGGGCAGATTCTCCCTATTTAGGAGGGCAGATTCTCCCTATTTTAGTCGGCAGATTCTCCTCATTTAGGACGGCAGATTCTCCCTATTTTAGACGGCAGATTCTCCCTATTTTAGACGGCAGATTCTCCCTATTTTATTCGGCAGATTCTTCCTATTTAGGACGGCAGATTCTCCCTATTTAGGACGGCAGATTCTTCCTATTTTAGACGGCAGATTCGCCCTATTTTAGTCGGCAGATTCTCCCTATTTAGGATGGCAGATTCTCCCTATTTAGGACGGCAGATTCTCCCTATTTAGGACGGCAGATTCTCCCTATTTTAGTCGGCAGATTCTCCCTATTTAGGATGGCAGATTCTCCCTATTTAGGACGGCAGATTCTCCCTATTTAGGACGGCAGATTCTCCCTATTTTAGCCGGCAGATTCTCCCTATTTTAGACGGCAGATTCTCCCTATTTTAGACGGCAGATTCTCCCTATTTTAGACGGCAGATTCTCCCTATTTTAGACGGCAGATTCTCCCTATTTTAGTCGGCAGATTCTCCCCATTTAGGACGGCAGATTCTCCCTATTTAGGACGGCAGATTCTCCCTATTTAGGACGGCAGATTCTTCCTATTTTAGACGGCAGATTCTCCCTATTTTAGTCGGCAGATTCTCCCTATTTAGGATGGCAGATTCTCCCTATTTAGGACGGCAGATTCTCCCTATTTAGGACGGCAGATTCTCCCTATTTTAGCCGGCAGATTCTCCCTATTTTAGACGGCAGATTCTCCCTATTTTAGACGGCAGATTCTCCCTATTTTAGACGGCAGATTCTCCCTATTTTAGACGGCAGATTCTCCCTATTTTAGTCGGCAGATTCTCCCCATTTAGGACGGCAGATTCTCCCTATTTAGGACGGCAGATTCTCCCTATTTAGGACGGCAGATTCTCCCTATTTAGGACGGCAGATTCTCCCTATTTTAGCCGGCAGATTCTCCCTATTTTAGACGGCAGATTCGCCCTATTTTAGTCGGCAGATTCTCCCTATTTAGGATGGCAGATTCTCCCTATTTAGGACGGCAGATTCTCCCTATTTAGGACGGCAGATTCTCCCTATTTTAGTCGGCAGATTCTCCCTATTTAGGATGGCAGATTCTCCCTATTTAGGACGGCAGATTCTCCCTATTTAGGACGGCAGATTCTCCCTATTTTAGCCGGCAGATTCTCCCTATTTTAGACGGCAGATTCTCCCTATTTTAGACGGCAGATTCTCCCTATTTTAGACGGCAGATTCTCCCTATTTTAGACGGCAGATTCTCCCTATTTTAGTCGGCAGATTCTCCCCATTTAGGACGGCAGATTCTCCCTATTTAGGACGGCAGATTCTCCCTATTTAGGACGGCAGATTCTTCCTATTTTAGACGGCAGATTCTCCCTATTTTAGTCGGCAGATTCTCCCTATTTAGGATGGCAGATTCTCCCTATTTAGGACGGCAGATTCTCCCTATTTAGGACGGCAGATTCTCCCTATTTTAGCCGGCAGATTCTCCCTATTTTAGACGGCAGATTCTCCCTATTTTAGACGGCAGATTCTCCCTATTTTAGACGGCAGATTCTCCCTATTTTAGACGGCAGATTCTCCCTATTTTAGTCGGCAGATTCTCCCCATTTAGGACGGCAGATTCTCCCTATTTAGGACGGCAGATTCTCCCTATTTAGGACGGCAGATTCTCCCTATTTAGGACGGCAGATTCTCCCTATTTTAGCCGGCAGATTCTCCCTATTTTAGACGGCAGATTCTCCCTATTTTAGACGGCAGATTCTCCCTATTTTAGACGGCAGATTCTCCCTATTTTAGTCGGCAGATTCTCCCTATTTAGGATGGCAGATTCTTCCTATGTAGGACGGCAGATTCTCCCTATTTAGGACGGCAGATTCTCCCTATTTAGGACGGCAGATTCTCCCTATTTTAGCCGGCAGATTCTCCCTATTTTAGACGGCAGATTCTCCCTATTTTAGACGGCAGATTCTCCCTATTTAGGATGGTAGATTCTTCCTATGTAGGACGGCAGATTCTCCCCATTTAGGACGGCAGATTCTCCCCATTTAGGACGGCAGATTCTCCCTATTTTAGACGGCAGATTCTCCCCATTTAGGACGGCAGATTCTCCCCATTTAGGACGGCAGATTCTCCCTATTCTGGACGGCAGATTCTCCCTATTTTAGTCGGCAGATTCTCCCTATTTAGAACGGCAGATTCTCCCTATTTTAGCCGGCAGATTCTCCCTATTTTAGACGGCAGATTCTCCCTATTTTAGTCGGCAGATTCTTCCTATTTTAGACGGCAGATTCTTCCTATTTTAGACGGCAGATTCTCCCTATTTTAGACGGCAGATTCTCCCTATTTAGGATGGCAGATTCTTCCTATGTAGGACGGCAGATTCTCCCTATTTAGGACGGCAGATTCTCCCTATTTAGGACGGCAGATTCTCCCTATTTTAGCCGGCAGATTCTCCCTATTTAGGACGGCAGATTCTCCCTATTTAGGACGGCAGATTCTCCCTATTTTAGACGGCAGATTCTCCCTATTTTAGACGGCAGATTCTCCCTATTTTAGTCGGCAGATTCTCCCTATTTAGGATGGCAGATTCTTCCTATGTAGGACGGCAGATTCTCCCTATTTTAGTCGGCAGATTCTCCCCATTTAGGACGGCAGATTCTCCCTATTTAGGACGGCAGATTCTCCCTATTTAGGACGGCAGATTCTTCCTATTTTAGACGGCAGATTATCCCTATTTTAGACGGCAGATTCTCCCTATTTTAGACGGCAGATTCTCCCTATTTTAGACGGCAGATTCTCCCTATTTTAGACGGCAGATTCTCCCTATTTAGGATGGCAGATTCTTCCTATGTAGAACGGCAGATTCTCCCTATTTATGACGGCAGATTCTCCCCATTTAGGACGGCAGATTCTCCCTATTTAGGACGGCAGATTCTCCCTATTCTGGACGGCAGATTCTCCCTATTTAGGAGGGCAGATTCTCCCTATTTAGGAGGGCAGATTCTCCCTATTTAGGAGGGCAGATTCTCCCTATTTTAGTCGGCAGATTCTCCTCATTTAGGACGGCAGATTCTCCCTATTTTAGACGGCAGATTCTCCCTATTTTAGACGGCAGATTCTCCCTATTTTATTCGGCAGATTCTTCCTATTTAGGACGGCAGATTCTCCCTATTTAGGACGGCAGATTCTTCCTATTTTAGACGGCAGATTCGCCCTATTTTAGTCGGCAGATTCTCCCTATTTAGGATGGCAGATTCTCCCTATTTAGGACGGCAGATTCTCCCTATTTAGGACGGCAGATTCTCCCTATTTTAGTCGGCAGATTCTCCCTATTTAGGATGGCAGATTCTCCCTATTTAGGACGGCAGATTCTCCCTATTTAGGACGGCAGATTCTCCCTATTTTAGCCGGCAGATTCTCCCTATTTTAGACGGCAGATTCTCCCTATTTTAGACGGCAGATTCTCCCTATTTTAGACGGCAGATTCTCCCTATTTTAGACGGCAGATTCTCCCTATTTTAGTCGGCAGATTCTCCCCATTTAGGACGGCAGATTCTCCCTATTTAGGACGGCAGATTCTCCCTATTTAGGACGGCAGATTCTTCCTATTTTAGACGGCAGATTCTCCCTATTTTAGTCGGCAGATTCTCCCTATTTAGGATGGCAGATTCTCCCTATTTAGGACGGCAGATTCTCCCTATTTAGGACGGCAGATTCTCCCTATTTTAGCCGGCAGATTCTCCCTATTTTAGACGGCAGATTCTCCCTATTTTAGACGGCAGATTCTCCCTATTTTAGACGGCAGATTCTCCCTATTTTAGACGGCAGATTCTCCCTATTTTAGTCGGCAGATTCTCCCCATTTAGGACGGCAGATTCTCCCTATTTAGGACGGCAGATTCTCCCTATTTAGGACGGCAGATTCTCCCTATTTAGGACGGCAGATTCTCCCTATTTTAGCCGGCAGATTCTCCCTATTTTAGACGGCAGATTCGCCCTATTTTAGTCGGCAGATTCTCCCTATTTAGGATGGCAGATTCTCCCTATTTAGGACGGCAGATTCTCCCTATTTAGGACGGCAGATTCTCCCTATTTTAGTCGGCAGATTCTCCCTATTTAGGATGGCAGATTCTCCCTATTTAGGACGGCAGATTCTCCCTATTTAGGACGGCAGATTCTCCCTATTTTAGCCGGCAGATTCTCCCTATTTTAGACGGCAGATTCTCCCTATTTTAGACGGCAGATTCTCCCTATTTTAGACGGCAGATTCTCCCTATTTTAGACGGCAGATTCTCCCTATTTTAGTCGGCAGATTCTCCCCATTTAGGACGGCAGATTCTCCCTATTTAGGACGGCAGATTCTCCCTATTTAGGACGGCAGATTCTTCCTATTTTAGACGGCAGATTCTCCCTATTTTAGTCGGCAGATTCTCCCTATTTAGGATGGCAGATTCTCCCTATTTAGGACGGCAGATTCTCCCTATTTAGGACGGCAGATTCTCCCTATTTTAGCCGGCAGATTCTCCCTATTTTAGACGGCAGATTCTCCCTATTTTAGACGGCAGATTCTCCCTATTTTAGACGGCAGATTCTCCCTATTTTAGACGGCAGATTCTCCCTATTTTAGTCGGCAGATTCTCCCCATTTAGGACGGCAGATTCTCCCTATTTAGGACGGCAGATTCTCCCTATTTAGGACGGCAGATTCTCCCTATTTAGGACGGCAGATTCTCCCTATTTTAGCCGGCAGATTCTCCCTATTTTAGACGGCAGATTCTCCCTATTTTAGACGGCAGATTCTCCCTATTTTAGACGGCAGATTCTCCCTATTTTAGTCGGCAGATTCTCCCTATTTAGGATGGCAGATTCTTCCTATGTAGGACGGCAGATTCTCCCTATTTAGGACGGCAGATTCTCCCTATTTAGGACGGCAGATTCTCCCTATTTTAGCCGGCAGATTCTCCCTATTTTAGACGGCAGATTCTCCCTATTTTAGACGGCAGATTCTCCCTATTTAGGATGGTAGATTCTTCCTATGTAGGACGGCAGATTCTCCCCATTTAGGACGGCAGATTCTCCCCATTTAGGACGGCAGATTCTCCCTATTTTAGACGGCAGATTCTCCCCATTTAGGACGGCAGATTCTCCCCATTTAGGACGGCAGATTCTCCCTATTCTGGACGGCAGATTCTCCCTATTTTAGTCGGCAGATTCTCCCTATTTAGAACGGCAGATTCTCCCTATTTTAGCCGGCAGATTCTCCCTATTTTAGACGGCAGATTCTCCCTATTTTAGTCGGCAGATTCTTCCTATTTTAGACGGCAGATTCTTCCTATTTTAGACGGCAGATTCTCCCTATTTTAGACGGCAGATTCTCCCTATTTAGGATGGCAGATTCTTCCTATGTAGGACGGCAGATTCTCCCTATTTAGGACGGCAGATTCTCCCTATTTAGGACGGCAGATTCTTCCTATTTTAGACGGCAGATTCTCCCTATTTTAGACGGCAGATTCTCCCTATTTTAGACGGCAGATTCTCCCTATTTTAGACGGCAGATTCTCCCTATTTTAGACGGCAGATTCTCCCTATTTAGGATGGCAGATTCTTCCTATGTAGGACGGCAGATTCTCCCTATTTATGACGGCAGATTCTCCCCATTTAGGACGGCAGATTCTCCTCATTTAGGACGGCAGATTCTCCCTATTCTGGACGGCAGATTCTCCCTATTTAGGAGGGCAGATTCTCCCTATTTTAGACGGCAGATTCTCCTTATTTAGGATGGCAGATTCTTCCTATGTAGGACGGCAGATTCTCCCTATTTATGACGGCAGATTCTCCCCATTTAGGACGGCAGATTCTCCCCATTTAGGACGGCAGATTCTCCCTATTCTGGACGGCAGATTCTCCCTATTTAGGAGGGCAGATTCTCCCTATTTAGGAGGGCAGATTCTCCCTATTTTAGACGGCAGATTCTCCCTATGTAGGACGGCAGATTCTCACGGTTCAGAGTTGTAGCATTTGACCAAATGATGAGTACCCGAATCGGCACTCCAAAACAGCTTGCCCTCCCTGTCTCTAATGTGTCGCAGGTGCTCGTTGTTGTGCTGACAGGCGGCCCGCAGGCGCTGAACTTCGAGCGCGTCGGTCTGACACGGCTGATCTGCGCCGACCTGCGCCTGGAGCGGGGCCTCTTCGCCCGGCTGAGCCGGCCCCAGCTGGGCGACAACCCGCCCTACGTGCCTAAAGGTGGACAGCCGGTGCTTTAAGATGCAGTTCCTGCTAGTGCGTGGCTGCTCCTCCTACGCCGACAGGATCAGACAGAAATTCACGACTGTCTTTGATGTGAGGCTTTGCGTCTGGATGGGACTCTTGGAATCCTTTTTTCGGGTCAGGATTGTCTATTTTTAGGATCAGGATTGTCCGTGTTTGGGATCAGGACCGTGTGTGTTTAGGATCAGGATTGTCCGTGTTTGGGATCAGGATTGTCCGTGTTTGGGATCAGGATTGTCCGTGTTTGGGATCAAGATTGTCCGTGTTTGGGATCAGGATTGTCCGTGTTTGGGATCAGGATTGTCCGTGTTTGGGATCAGAACTGTCCGTGTTTGGGATCAGAACTGTCTGTGTTTGGGATCAGGATTGTTCGTGTTTGGGATCAGGATTGTCAGTGTTTGGGATCAGGATTGTCAGTGTTTGGGATCAGAATTGTCCGTGTTTGGGATCAGGATTGTCAGTGTTTGGGATCAGAACTGTCCTTGTTTGGTGTCAGGACTATCCGTGTTTGGGATCAGGATTGTTCGTGTTTGGGATCGGGATTGTCAGTGTTTGGGATCAGGATTGTTCGTGTTTGGGATCGATAGTTTTTTTTTCTATGCAACGATGGCAAAATTTTGACTCGCTACTAAAAGTAGAATGCTATTGTCTTACTGTAGAAAAATAAATTCTAGAAATGCGAATCAACACCGCACGCCGCCCATCCAGCTCACCAAGTGTCCGGGCGTGCAGCTCGGCCCTGAGGCCAGCAAGTATTTCAGCCTGCTGGGCTTGGTGGACAGAAGGTCGCCAGCCTACAAGTCCGACTCCGAGCGGCGCACCCTGATGGACCACCTGATCAGCTACAAGAACTGCCGCGTCGACGAGATGTTCGTCTGCCAGCTCGACACCAACACCTGCATGTCCCCCGTCATCTACTCCGCGCCGCCCGTGGGCCTCCACAGCTCGCCCTACCTCTTGATGGTCACCGATGCCTGGGGCCCCAGCAAGGCCGCCCTGCTTGACGCCTGCCGCGGCCAGTCCTACGGCTGCTTCTTCACCGCCAACTCGGCTCGCATCGCCGTCATTCAGTTCGACGACGCCGGAGACCGGCACTCCACCGCCCTGGCTGTCCTCGCGCTTGGCGTTCAGGTTCGCTGATTCTGGTACCTGATGTCTGCTTGTGACTGGTGCCTCCCTGTTTCCTTGCTTTGTTTCTTCTGGTATCTACGAAGTATTTCCTGGCTTTGCTGCTTCCTGTGTTTTTTTCCCGGCTTTGCTGCTTCCGGTGTCTGTTTATGGGCTTTGCTGCTTCCTGTGTCTGTTTATCGGCTTTGCTGCTTCCGGTATCTGTTTATGGACTTTGCTGCTTCCGGTGTCTGTTTCCTGACTTTTCTGCTTCCGGTGTCTGTTTCCTAGCTCTGCTGCTTGCGGTACCTGATGTTTGTCTTTCCTGCTTCTGGTGACTGGCTGTCTCCTTGTTTTTTCCAATGTCTGTTCCCTAGCTGTGCTACTTCCGCTAAGTGTTCCCTCGCTTTTCTGCCTCTTATGAATGACTGTTTCCTTGTTTTGTTTCTTGTGGTATCTATTTTATGGCTTTGCCGCTTCAGAAGCGCTCTCGTGACAAAGTGTTTCTTTGCTTTTTTCTTTCGGTGTCTTTTTCTTAGCCTCGCTGCTTTTGGTGTATTTTTGGTTTGGCCCTTTTCCGCCTAAGTTCGGCTTTCGAATTCGAGTCTAAAAAACATGCCGCAGGTGTTTGCTGTCTTCATTAACGACTGGATTGTCCATGTCGAGACGGTTCCATACGGCCCGCTGCAGGACTCCCAATTCTCCCAATCTGCCAAGCCCCATCCGCGCAGCCTCGTCATGCACGGCACGAAGCCTCAGCCACAGCAACCTCAACCGCAGCAGCCTCAGCCACAGCAACCTCAACCGCAGCAGCCTCAGCCACAGCAACCTCAACCGCAGCAACCTCAGCCACAGCAACCTCAACCGCAGCAGCCTCAGCCACAGCAACCTCAACCGCAGCAGCCTCAGCCACAGCAACCTCAACCGCAGCAGCCTAAGCCACTGCAGAATCAGCAAGCAAGATGTTTACTGCCAACTCCCGCTCCCACGACACCCTTGATGTCTGCCTCGCCCGCTAAAGCCGCAAGCCGCGAAGCCTCGCCGATGAGCCTTGACTCTAATGAAGACGAGACTGCAGAAGACCGCGAGCTGGCCAGTAGCGCTGGAGAGGCGCCTGAGGCGGTAATACAGAGTGAAAGATTTCGCCGTGGACCCAGAACGCCGCCGGGCTCTCCTGTTGACGACCAGGTAAGCGGATTTCTTAGCTTGTAGCGACTTAAACCTTTTAACTGCATTTAACTGAAGATTTAATACTTTGCTAGCCGGCTAATCTGGTTGCCAGCCGGATAATCTGGTTTCTAGCCGGATAATCTGGTTGCTAGCCCGATAATCTGGTTGCTAGCCGGCTAATCTGGTTGCTAGCCGGATAATCTGGTTGCTAGCCGGATAATCTGGTAGCTAGCCGGATAATCTGGTTGCTAGCCGGCTAATCTGGTTGCTAGCCGGCTAATCTAGTTGCCAGCCGGATAATCTGGTTTCTAGCCGGATAATCTGGTTGCTAGCCGGATAATCTGGTAGCTAGCCGGATAATCTGGTTCCTAGCCGGCTAATCTGGTTGCCAGCCGGATAATCTGGTTTCTAGCCGGATAATCTGGTTGCTAGCCGGATAATCTGGTTGCTAGCCGGATAATCTGGTTGCTAGCCGGATAATCTGGTTGCTAGCCGGATAATCTGGTTGCTAGTCCTATAATCTGTTTTTAGCAGGAAAATTAATATCTCTATTGCAGCCTCCAGTCGCAGCATTGCCAACTCAACCAGCGCCGCCGCCATCGAAACCGCCACCATCGCTACTGATGTTCCAGCAACTCATCCCCGAGAGCGACCTAATGAGCAATGTCTGCCTGGAAGTGTCCCCACTCGAACAGTCCGTCTCCCGCTCCGAAATCGAGCAGCTGCTGGTGGAGCAGCGCTGCCCTAGCGAGGAGGACTGGCAATACGTGCTAGAGGAGCTCGACAACGGCTCCCAGCGGCTGCTCCTGTTCGCCGAGGATCCCCGCAGCGACCTCTGCCGCTGTTTTAACTCGATGCAAGCCCGCCGCTCTAGCGACAATCGCCGGCCGCCTGTGCAGGTGACGCGCCGCTCCATCGTTCGCTCGGAGGCTGGCAGGCTCTGCCCGCTGCCGCTGCGCCTCGCCGCCTGCTTCCGACCGCGCGGTCTCTGGCTGTGCGACCTCCGGCCTGGCGAGCTCTCCACGGTGCTCAACTTCATTGTGGGCCCCCATCGCCTGGGTTGGACCCGGCCACCAGCGGAAGACAGGTCCTGCTGCACTTTGAGCAGCACAGGGACTGCATCAACTCCTACCTGCTCGTCTGCGCGCAGCTGTCTTACAATGTCGCCTGCTACCTGTGCCTCGGCTCTGAGTAGGTCACAGATTACTTCCGAGTGACTAGCGAGTGACTAGATAGGCTGTCCGAGAGTGACTAGCGAGTGACTAGATAGGCTGCCGAGAGTGACTAGCGAGTGACAAGATTGGCTGTCAGAGAGTGACTAGCGAGTGACTAGATAGGCTGCCTGAGAGTGACTAGCGAGTGACTAGATTGGCTATCCGAGAGTGACTAGCGAGTGACTAGATAGGATGTCCGAGAGTGACTAGCGAGTGACTAGATAAACTATCCGAGAGTGACTAGCGAGTTACTGGATAGGCTATCCGACAGTGACTACCGAGTGACTAGATAGGCTGTCCGAGAGTGACTAGCGAGTGACTAGATAGGATGTCCGAGAGTGACTAGCGAGTGACTAGATAAGCTATCCGAGAGTGACTAGCGAGTTACTGGATAGGCTATCCGACAGTGACTACCGAGTGACTAGATAGGCTGTCCGAGAGTGACTAGCGAGTGACTAGATAAGCTATCCGAGAGTGACTAGCGAGTTACTGGATAGGCTGTCCGACAGTGACTAGCGAGTGACTAGATAGGCTGTCCGAGAGTGACTAGCGAGTTACTGGATAGGCTATATGACAGTGACTACCGAGTGACTAGATAGACTGTCCGAGAGTGACTAGCGAGTGACTAGATAGGCTGTCCGAGAGTGACTAGCGAGTGACTAGATAGGCTGTCCGAGAGTGACTAGCGAGTGACCGAGATTGGCTATCCGATAGTGACTTCACTTCCTTAAAGATGTTTGGATGGCGAATGCTCTTGCAACTACCGCTTATTTGGCTGAATAGCTGTTTGCTTTAATGTAAATATCTGGAAATGAATATTTTGGTGCAATTCTTCATTTGCTATAATTAAAATATTTGTCTTTTTCCTTAACCTGACTATAAACTGCATTTTTTCACGAGTTTATTAGAATTATTTGGGCCCTAATTGACTCTCAATCTATTGTATTGAATTAATTTACTCTGATTTTTCGTGCTTTGTGCAAAAAATGCGCTAATTAAAGATTTTACTTGATAATTAATTAAGAAAGCAGCAAAGCGAATTTATTTGTCAACTGTATCAAATTTTCGAGTTAAAGACTTGTCAGTCAGCCAAGAGCTTTGTATTTGTGCATTTTAACAATAATTCAATATAAGCAATAAGCAGTATTAGTCATGTCTGTCAATAATCCAAAAAGAATTGCTAGCGGTAAAGATATTAGGCAGATAACACCTGCTGCCTCAGTACTGAGGACCTTCCTGACAGACCTGTCTTGTTGTTTCTCTCTTGAGACTGCCTTGCTGGGGGCTGTGTATTCAGCCAGTCATTATGTGAATAGTAATTTAGCAAATATTGACACACCATAAATTGGCGGCTTGCTTCTCACCTGGACAGGTGTAGTTCACGAACAGGTACTTGTAGTTGCCGGGGCACGGGTCGCCGCCGTAGGCGCTGTTTGTCACCCGGAAGCTGCAGGTCCGAAAGCCGTGACACTGCGACTTCGTGTAGCTGATGGAGTTGGAGCTCCAGCAGTTGTTCATGCTGTTGGTGTCTCTCACGCACTCGGTGCTGAACTCGTCCGACTTGCCGAACATGGCGAACTCGATTCGGATGCCGCCGTGCGGGCAAGAGATGCTCAGATCGGCGTTTTCGCACACTAATTGGCTCTGGACTGTGCCTGGGTGTTGAGGGGTGCCATTTTTGTGCGTCAGACAGTTGGCGATGACAGTTGACCCCATTGTCCATCAGACTGTACAGATAGGGAAAGTTGACCCCCTTGTCCATCAGATTGTACAGGCGGGGACAGTTGACCCCCTTGTCTATCAGACTGGTTTGTTACTGTACAGATAGGGACAGTTGAACCCCATTGTCTATCAGGCTGTACAGGTAGGGACAGTTGACCCCCCTTGTCTATCCGACTGTACAGATAAGGAAAGTTGACCTCCTTTGTCTATCAAACTGTACAGGTAGGGAAAGTTGACCTCCTTTGTCTATTAGACAATATAGATAGGGACAGTTCACCCCCATTGTCTATCAGACTATACAGCTAGGGTCAGTTGACCCCCTTGTCTATCAGACTGTACAGACATGGACAGTTAACCCCTCTAGTCTATCAGACTGTACAGGCATCCCAGTTGACCCCCTTGTCTATCAGGCACGGTTGATCTCCTTGCCTATTTCTAGAATAGGTGGGCAGCTGACAGCTCAGCAGTCGGTCTCGAACTCACCCAGCGCGCAGTCCAGCCATAAGATTAGGAGAATCACAACAATAAACCACTTTTTCATTGTCTCCATCGATGAGAATCTCAAGTAGTGTTTGATGCGAGCTATGGAGCTGATTGCATTGCTATTAATATCCTTCTTTGCCAAAGCAGTTTTCACTTCTGTCCAGCCAATCCAAACCCGATTGCAGGTCTAGCCAGTCAGTTTTAATTTTTGCATTAATTTTTTCTTTCGCTTAGCGCGGTATAGTTTCCCTAAATTTGCTGGCTCAGTTAAGCACGCGGGTACACCACTTAGTTCCAACTAGTAGTTAAGGCCTTATACTCGTAGAGTCTGGCTCGCAAAGCTGTCGCTTCCTGACAAGAGTATTGGGCTGATTGCCAAGGGGGCGAGTGGCTCGGCGGTCTAGCGCGTCTGCCTTGTGTGCCACTGGTCCAGGTTCGACCCCGCGTTGTAGGTTGGCTATTTCCCCTAGCGCGGCTTCGTGTGCAGGGTCACATTAATTTGGGGCCTTGTGCACGGATTGGTTGGGCTATGGGCCAGTTGTGCAATTTACGCCCATGAGGGCGACCCCCCAAGGCATAGAGAGTGTACATTGCTGGAACCACCGCTTGTACGCCCTATGTGAGTGCGTGCCTGGATGCCGGCTTGTGTTTGTGTCTATGCCTGCATACTACCGTATTTAGTGTGACTGAACGCGCTTCAGGAGTCAGCGCAATGGACAGTCATGCCCCGTCGCTGGTTGTGGGACGATGTCGCTTTAAGCGTCAAAGTGGCTGCAGCCCTCCTGCAGATTTAGCTTTAGCTTTAGCTTAGGGCTGATTGCCCAGGTTAAATAAAACGTGCAGACACCAACACGCCAGTGTCTGCATTGAGTACAGCACTAGCAGGTCTGGCTGTTTGCATTGGCATTTCAGTAAAAAAATGCTGTTTTGTAGGGCTCTGAAATGCATTAGTGCTCGATCTTAAACCAACTACGAGTACTTTAGTCTGAGGCGCGAATCGTTAGTCGGGTCGTACATGCGGAGACCAAACTAATGGGAAGCAAATTGATGGTCCAATTATTTACGATGGGGTCAAGCAGTTTTTATCTCTGGAAGGACACTTTTACCCTTCAGTGAGTCACTCAATAACATGCAGCTTCTGTCCACCCAGCTGAGATCGGGTACCTGTGTGTGATGGAAAACAGGATGGGTTTTGGGCCTCTCCAGCCTCTCAGGACTGACCGGCTGGACACAGCCTTCAAATGCACCGCCCAGCTTAGCTAGCTGTACATCTGGTCGAAAAGTTGGTTGGCAAATTTTATTTAATTTAAATAATTTTAGGCATAAATCACTTCTGAAGGTGACTTGAATTGTGTATTTTTTTGTTTAGAAAAATCACAACTACGTAAAAAATAAAGTACAAAAGTTTCGTGAGTAAATGTGAAGGTGCTCTATTGCACTGGTTGTATTTCGCTTTGGCAGTGATTGCTATGTAGCAACGATCACTGAAATTAGACAAGCCCTGGCTGCTGAATTCACCTCTGTTGTGATTTTTTAGCAATCTAGAAATCTAACATTGTATGCCGTGTCCCCATAGCAACGCAGCTAAAACCAAATAAAATGCCGTCCCGGAGCCACAAAACCCGCAGCTGCAGCGGACTGCCGAATCCAGCACGTTTTCTTGTTAATTATTCAACGGCCTCACAAAAGGGGGAGAATTCTTTCCATATTTTTTAGATATTCTCGTCCTCTTTTCTAGAAAAAAATCTGTTGACAAATTTTCGTAAAAGAAATGGAGGACCCAGCCTGCAATTTAGCGCTTGCTGAATCTATGAGCCAGTTCCTTGCCTGGACTAGAAGAACAATGGCTCAATGACAAAGTGAGTGGACGCGGAAGTGAGTGCTAAGAATAAATATGGTGCGTTTAAGAGTTCAGCAAGTTTTGTTGTTATTTGCTACTGAAGCATCAAAAGGAAACTCCGGCCCTCATTGACCTACTATAAGTAGTAGGCCTCGGCTTTTAAAAAATTCAGAGGCCTTTGTTGCTTAGGGCCAGCCCCCGGAAGCAAACTAGTGAGTCAGACTTGGCCCGGATAACTGCCCCCCCGGTATTGAAAAATGTGCGGTGTTTTTCGCTTAAATACTGCTTGCTGATAAGCGCCCCCTGGGGGGGGGGGTTGCCGCCGGTCCGCATCAAAGTGCGCAGCTGTCAGCGCGGCCGATGAGTCACTCCGCGAAAACTTTTGCGCGCAATAATACAAGTATTTGATGACGCGATTCGCTAAGTTTCGAAGTTTCTGAGCCTTACGGACTGCTAAAACTTGCTGCTTGGGGATATCGTAGGTTACAGCTGATAAATGCAACTGTAGATTAAGCTTACTATTTTACGACAATGTTTTCACCGAGTTGCGTAATCCGACCCGCGCTCTGCCCGGTGACTCAGCCCGTGAAACCGGGGCCAGGCCAGGTCAAGGTGATCTCCGCCGATATAATTTTTTTTCCTAAAAAACATTCGCACAACTGGCTGCTTCACGCGCGCCACCTCCTCCAACAAATGCTTTATCGAGTGGGGAAGCGTCCAAGGAATGTAGGAATGTAGACACTAACACGCTAATTGATTAGCGACTAGATTCGGCATCAAGAAGCTAAATCAAACATTTTATTGAGGAGATTAAGGCTGAATGATGAATACTTGCGTCAACAAGATAAGCTTATAAACTTCTACGCTGACTAGTCGCAATCTTACGTAGCACTGAAAGATAAATCTTACAGCAGGCCCGATTCAAGGCGTATCATTCAATTAGTAGAACTGCCGGCTAATCTTCAGGCAGCATGGGGCTTTACCGGAAAACGGGGTGCTGGGTCAACGCCCAGCCATAGCCTGTCCTGCTTATTTTCAACTGCTAATTACGTAATCATTTTTGCAGGGCCACCGCCCACCCCCCGGATGGGGTAAGGCAATACGCTGACACACATGCTCTCACACTTGTCACACTCCGTGTTAGTCACTTGCGAGCGGGCCTTCCCGACGGCACCGCCAGCTTACTCATTCACTCTCACAGGAGCTGCCATTGTTCCCTAAAATCGCTTCCCATTGCCGAGCGCGCTGCGTATTGCGTCATCATCTGTCATCTGACTCACTGGGAGCCCTGATTTCTGGCCAAAAGCAGGTCTTTACCCTAATCGGTGCTGTTTTGCGCGTGCCGAGTTCGATCAGGAATAATGATAAACCCCGCGCCATGCGTAAGTTATGGGGCTCGGGTGGATCATCTCGTAAATCCTCGACAGAGCTCGAATCCTCCTGCTCCGGATAACTCGTCACAAATTAGCCAACAGGGCTGCCCATTGGCTGAAATTCTCAGCACTTCACTGAATGAGCGCCACAAACCGGTGACTTCCGAAGTGACCGAAGAAAAGAAAAAATTATCATTGCTAAGAGCCGTTCTGTTTCTATTTTTAGAAACGTAGCAAAAGTAATTACTCGTGCCTATAGGAATTTCCTTTCTCGTCAAGGATAAGTGGAATATCTTAATCTTTCGGATTTACGCTGAAATCCCCAAGTTGAAAAAATGTGCCTCTTTGTTGCGGCGTTTCCGCTGAACTGGTTCAGCTGAGCTTGCCGCGGTGACTCAGTCTGCTCAGGCCATGGCGCGGCCTTGTTGCAGTGAGTATTGAGGCCGGTCAGTGCGTGAGAGGCCCCCGCCGGCAGTGGGATCTGAAGGCTGGGGAAGCGGCTAGACTGAAGGTAGAAAGGCAGAGCAATACTGTCGGCAGGGAAGAGAGCAGCCGAAGCAGAGTGGGAAGAGCTTTACAAGGGGAAGAGTAAAGCAGAGAAAATGTTTGTCGAAGCAAGATCCCCCGAGCCCAGATCCGCCAGGTCCGGGGAGCAGCTTGAGGCGAGAGGTGAGGCCGGTGACTCACAAAGGGCGGGGCCACGGCGAGTTTACCTGAGCATCGTCACTCGGATCTGTTGCTGAGGCCCGGTAACGACCCGCTGCCTCGGTTGGTCCACGACCGACTAAGATTGATGGGGGCAATTCTGGCAGCTGGAAATTGCGTAATAAAACTGCAGCAGGCGGTGGCAGACTTCAGACAAGCTTCGGGATTTCATTATGCTTCGGCGCTGGGCTGTCGCTAGCTTATCAATATTTCCTCCCTGTTTGCAGCAATTTCAATTATATAAGCAAAAGAAAGCCAATGGGTTGGGGAGAGAGGTTTGGCACAGCTGAGGATGAGCGATGCATTTCGGGATTGAAAGCTGCGACCGGAATTCTTAAGATGCGCGGCGATAAATTTCCCTAATTTTCTTCTCTATTATAGTTATTGGGAGTTTTTGCTTTGGGAGATTTAATTTAGACGAATTGGCGGTCCATATCCGTGACGTGCTGGCCTGCTTGCCGCGTGTGACTCACTGCCCAAAATTGTGCAAAACGGGCGGGACCGCAGCGAGAACTGCTGGTTCTGATCTGATAGTGAGATCCCAACTATATGCAAGTTGCAGTGTTGAGAGCCTGGGCTGTCCCCGGGTTCGATTCCCTGAGCGTCAAAATTAATTTGCGCTTTCTCACTACGTGCGCACTGTTTGAAGACGAGAGAATCTTCGTGCTCAGGGTGAAGTCGTTCCAGTGTCACGCGGAATCAACAAAATTTTAACAAAGTTATAAACATTTCAGGACCGCCGAGAGCGGGAGACAAGGCGATGATAACTGCTGCAGAGTTGAGTCAGCTGCGGCCCCGCCAGCCCGCATTGCACTGGCGCAGTTGCTTATCTGATCTGAGAGGCGCTGATTATGTCTGGCTGCTGCTGCTGAGGCTGCCCCGCGGGGGGGGGGGGTGATGGGGCGAGCCGAGAGAAATCAGGAAAAATTAACGCGATCGATGGAGGAGGGATGAGGCGGATTAAGTTGGAGCCGCCAACAGCTCAATGGATTATCAGATTAGTCAAAGGCCAAAAAGCAGCGCTATAGCTGCAAGTGCGAGAGCTGAGTCAGAGCCCCGGTGTTTCATGAATAAATGCGGCATGGCGGGGTGACTCAGGACCTGTTTAATCCAATTTATTATTCACTGCTCGGCGGCAGATTCCCAAAAAAATTTCTCGATTAATTTTTTTCCTGAACATCTTCAAAATGGAGCAGTGAAAAAAGCGAGTGTCAGGCGGAGGCGCCAAGTCACTTTCCGTCGGAGAATGTTACACAAATAATGCTATAAAATTTTCAAACAGCCGTTATACTAGAGTCCCAAAGTTACTCATTAGCGCCAGATTTTCAATACTAAAACAGGGATAGATGCCTGGGCGGGGGGCCACAGACCCTTCCATAACAGTTTGAATCACTCTTCTGGCAACCGGGATCCAAGACAGCGCCCCCCTCTACAGCCACCGCCCCCTCTACAGCCTCCGCCCCTCTACAGCCTCCGCCCCTCTACAGCCACCGTTACAGCCACCGCCCATCTACAGCCTCCGCCCTCTACAGCCTCCGCCCCTCTACAGCCACCGTTACAGCCACCGTTACAGCCACCGTTACAGCCACCGTTACAGCCACCGCCCATCTACAGCCTCCGCCCCTCTACAGCCTCCGCCCCTCTACAGCCTCCGCCCCTCTACAGCCACCGCCCCTCTACAGCCACCGTTACAGCCACCGCCCCCTCTACAGCCTCCGCCCCTCTACAGCCACCGCCCCTCTACAGCCACCGTTACAGCCACCGCCCATCTACAGCCTCCGCCCCTCTACAGCCGCCGCCCCTCTACAGCCATCTCCCCTTCTACAGCCACCGCTACAGCCACCCACCCCCTCTACAGCCACCGCTACAGCCACTGCCCCCTCTTCAGCCACCGCCCCGTAGCTCCGCATTACAGCCAGCGGACCCCATTTTAGATTGGTTCAGAAGATTTGTTGATTCAGGAAAAAAGCCGCACAGTGATCTGTGGCCATTCGAACCAAATGAAAATGATCAGAAATACCTTAAGGTAAAAACAAAGTTTCTGACAGAGACACTGTTTCCACATCTCTGTCCTGTTGGGGTATTTTAGCGGTGGCGGGCCCTGGGACTGACTGAGCAAAGCGGGGCTCCTTGCACCGCGCCCGCTCTATTCACGGTTTAGTCAGCCACCGACCCTGGCCGCCCTCCTGCTTAGTCAGTCAGCGCTTCGGTACGCGGGGAGGCTCGTCAAATTGCTTTGTTTAGCGGCGCCCCTGTCTGCCTTTTTTGTTTTCAGTGTTAATCATCGGGGGTGTCCCTGTTCTGTTGAGTCACTCAACTTGTGCCAGTCTGCAGTTTGACTGCTTTTGTAGGAAATAAGACCAATCTTTATGGTGGGATCTCGTATTATGGCGAAATGAGATGTGCCATATTTTTATTAATTTGAGCCGTGATTTTCTAATTTGTGCCATTTTTATCTAATGCGTGCCATTTTTATCTAATGTGGGCCAGTTTTATCTAATGCGCGCCATTTTTATCTAATGTGCGCCATTTTTATCTAATGTGGGCCATTTTAATATAATGTGCGCCATTTTTTATCTAATGTGCGCCATCAGTCACCATCTAATGTGTGCCATTTCTATCTAATGTGTGCCATTTCTATCTAATGTTTGCCATTTTTATCTAATTTGTGTCATTTTATCTAAAGTGTGCTATTTCATTCTAGTGTGTTCTATTTTTATCTAATTCGCGCCATTTCTATCTAATGTGTGCCATTTTTATCGAATGTGTGCCATTTTTATATAATGTGCGCCATTTTTATCTGACTTTAGGTGTTTATATTTATTTAAGTCCAGTTAATCCATTCTAAATTTTTCCATTGTCATCTGCACCGTGACCAAGTTGCGAAGAGCTAATAAACTTGAAAGCGTAGCGTCAGAAACTTAGCCGATTAATCAGCCATTATTGCGGCGTGTTGTGTTAGTCACAGACAAGTGTGCAGTCTGCAACCACCCCGCTGTAAGTCACCTGCCCAGTTCCGATATGAGCCCTGAGTGGACAGTCTGTTTGGGCTTCCCTAACCCTGAAATAATTCTATTAGTCACCCGCCGCCACTTATTGCCGCAGATTTCCGGGTGGGGGGGTCTCGGGTCCTTCCGCAATGGCTTGCATTGACGGCAGCTTGTCACCCCCACACACGCCCCCAGTGTTTCATACGCACACTTAACCTGATTACTCAGTTGCTCTTGGATAGGGGAAGCTATAAAAAAAATTATCTGGGCTGGGGTTGCCGGGGCGACGGCCGGGGAACCCCGCCAGCCTAGTCTGCCTCAGTGTGCGCGCGCAGTTCCCGCGACTGAGTCAGCCCGGGGGGAGGCGCGGCTGGTCCAATGCGGCCCTTTGTTCGGCTGCGGAATTCCCTACCGGCCCCCCGACACCACTCTGCGGCAAATAAATCCGAGTCATTCTTCCCCTTTCTGTTTTCCCAACGTATCGCTTTCTTGATCTGATTCGCATAATTTTCCATCATCGAAGCTCCCCACAGCTCTTCATCATTCTCATGCAGCGGTCCCCAGATTTCGTGGAAAGTCTTCCGCCTCCAGCCAGCAGCAGCGACATGCGCGCTCAGGACTCCGGCGAAGAGGAGAACCAGGAGGTGGCCGCGCCGGCCCAGCTGCCGCCGGCCGTCAAGCGCGCCCGTCCCGGCCGGCTGCATCTCGAGTTTCCGCCGGTTCCGGCTTCCACAGCTTCGCAGCTGCAGCTTCCGGCGTTGTCTGGCGACGCGGCGGGCCTCGGCTCCCCGCTGAGCCCCATCTCGGCCAATGCCAGCATCCTGGGAGGCCGGAAGCGTAGGAAAGGTGAGGAATGAATTGAAGTCTGATGAGCGCTTGTGCGATAAAAATATCCCATTCTGAACCGATGTATGTCGGTATCTCAATCTGATGTGTCGATATCTCAATCTGATGTGTCGGTATCTCAATCTGATGTGTCGATATCTCAATCTGATGTGTCGGTATCTCAATCTGGTGTGTCGGTATCTCAATCTGATGCGTCGGTATCTCAATCTGATGTGTCGGTATCTCAATCTGATGTGTCGATATCTCAATCTGATGCGTCAATATCTCAATCTGATGCGTCGGTATCTCAATCTGATGTGTCGGTATCTCAATCTGATGTGTCGGTATCTCAATCTGATGTGTCGATATCTCAATCTGATGTGTCGGTATCTCAATCTGGTGTGTCGGTATCTCAATCTAATGCGTGGGTATCTTTATCTGATGTGTCGGTATCCTTGTATAATCTTTTCAGTATCTCAATTTGGTGTGTCTGTATTCAAAACCAGTAGCGATTCATTGATTTTTTGCAGCATATTTTGCCATTCTTGTCATTATTGCTTTCAATATTCAATGGGCTTCTAAGATAGCTAGCTAGGTTTATGGTGCTAAATTTTCCTAATACTACCGCAGTAAAGTTTGTGCTGAAAGTATGAAAAATTGGTATCAAGCGAGTAGCCAAAGAGCCAGTATGCTGCATGCATAGTAGAAGATTTTGCAATAAATCTGCTTAAAAAATTTACTCTGAAACAGAAATTAAGACAAATAAGTGTTATAATAAGTATTTTTCTACAATAGGCAATAGGTGTTCATTTTTAGACAGATAAATGAATAGATAGATAGATAGATAGATACATCATACAATAGATAGATAGATAGATAGATAGATAGATAGATAGATAGATAGATAGATAGATAGATAGATAGATAGATAGATAGATAGATAGATAGATAGATAGATAGATAGATAGATAGATAGATAGATAGATAGATAGATAGATAGATAGATAGACTAGCTCTTCGGTGCCCCCCCAGGGGGGCGCAGACAGGCATTTTAAATCACTCATGTACTCAACGGAAATCTCCCTAAGCTGCTAGAAAATCTCTGCAGCAAAATTAAAGTCTCCCTAAAAGCATAATATCCTTCCGTGTATTCAGAAAATCTACTGAAAGTCTCCCAGAGCAATTAGCCAATTGCCCCGAGCACTTGAAAAATCTCCCAACCAGCGAGATAATCTTTCCGAGCAGCTGGAAAATTTTTGAGAGCAGTCAAAATATCTTCCCCTAGCAGTAAAGTAAAAAACCCCGCCAGCAGTTAGAAAACCCCCCAATCAAATAGAAACTTTCCCCGGGCAGTTAAAAATCCCCTAAGCAGACCGAAAAGCCCCCAGAGAAGAAAAATCTTCGGGGTTAAAAAATACCCCCCACAGACAGAGAATTCCCCAACCAGACAAAGAATCCCAAGCAGAAAAAAATCTCATGAGCAGTTGGAAATTCTACCCGAGGCATTAGAAAAACTTCTCATGCAGTTAAAAAACTCATGGAGCATTTAGAAAACCCCCTCTAGCAGTCCGAAATCACCCAAGCAGTTAGAAATCCCCCGATAAGATAGAAAATTTGTCCTAACAGTAAGAAATCCCCTAAGCAGACAGAAAATTTCCATGAGCAGTTAGAATATCCCCATCAAGCAGTTAGAAAAACTCCTCATGCAGTTAAAAGTCTCCCGGACCATTTAGAAAATCCCCCTCAAAACACCCAAGCAGGTAGAAATCCCCTAATCAGACAGAAAAGTTCCTCGAGCAGTTAGAAAATCCCCAAGCAGACTGAAAATCTCCCTGAGCAGTTAGAAAATCTCCTTCAAGCAGTCCAAAATCACCCAAGCAGCTAAAATTTTTTCCGAGCAGACGAAAAATCTTCCCCCAGAATAAGGTAGAAAACCCACGAACAGAAACCCCCCCCCCAGCAGTTAGAAAACCCCTTTTGAGAAGTCGGAAATTCCAATCAAATAGAAGCAGTCAGAAATCCCCAAAACATAGAAAAACTTTTGCGAGCAGTCGGAAAATCTTTCCCCATCAGTCAGGTAGAAAGCCCATCAAGCAGACGGAAAAATCCCCCCAACAGTTAGAAAATCCCTTCTAGGAGTCAGAAATCCCCCAATCAAAGAGAAAATTCCCTGAGCAGTCAGAAATCCCCCAAGTAAACAGAAAATTCCCCAAGCAGACTACCCGAACATTTATAAAATCCCCTTTGAGCAGAAAGAAGATATCCTCAAAGCAGACAGAAAACCTCCCTTAGCAAATAGAAAATTTTCCCAAGCAGACAGAAAATACCCTTCGAGCAGTCAGACATCGCCTAAGTAGTTAAAAAGTCCTCTTCGAGCAGTTAGAAAATCTTCCCAAGCAAGCAGAAAATCTCCCCGAGCATTTAGAAAGACCCTTCGAGCAGTCAAAAATCCCCCAAGAAGTAAAAAAAGTCCAGTTCGGGCAGTCAGAAATCCCCAAATCAGGTGGAAAATATTCCGGAGCTGTTAGAAATCCCCTAAGCAGACAAAAAATTCCCGGGCAGTAAAAAATCTCCCAGAGCAGTTAGCTACCTAGCAGTTAAAAAGTCCCCCTGCAGCATTAAAAAATCCCCAAGTCAACCAAAAAATTCCCCGAGCAGAAAAAAATCGCCCAAGCAGTTAGGAAATTCCCCTTGCGGCAGTCTCAGAAATCCACCAATCCGATAGAAAATCACACCGAGCAGTTATAACATCTCCTTGAGCAGACAGAAAATCCCCGAAGCAGACGGAAAATCTCACTGAGCAATTAGAGAATCTTCCCAAAAATTTTGAAAATACCTTTAAAGCAGTCAGGAATCTCCTAAGCAGAATGTCCCTTTCGAACTGTTAGAAATCCCCCACTCGCATAGAAAATTTCCCCAAGCAGCAAGAAATCGAAGAGGTAGAAAATCTCCAGGCAGACGGAAAATGTCCCCCCCCCGAGCATTTAGAAAATTTTCTTCGAGCAGTCAGAAGTTCCCAAGTAGACAGAAAAGTTCCCTAGCAGTTAGAAACTCTCCCAAGCAGTTAAAAATAATTTGCGAGCAGTCAAAACTCCTCCCCGAGAAGTTAAAAATCCCCGAGGCAGTTAGAAAATCCCCTTTCAAGCAGTCTCAGAAATCCAGCAATCATAAAGAAAATCGCACGCGAGCAGTTACAAAGTCTCCCTGAGCAGATAGAAAATCCCCCAAAGAGAAAATCTCCCCCGAGCAGACTAAAATCCCCCAAGCAGTTAGAAAATCCCTTTGAAAAGTCACAAATCCCTCAATCAAATAGAAACTTCCCCCGAGCAGTCTGAAATCCCCCAAAAGGTTAAAAAATCCCTTTTGAGAATTCGGAAATTCCCTAATCAAATAGAAACTTCCCCGAGAAGTCTGAAATCCCCTAAGCAGACAGAAAGTACCCCCGAGCAGTCTGAAGTCTCCCCAGCGGGTGGAAAAGTTCCCCAAGCAGTTAGAAAGTCCCATTCGAGTAGTTTGGAAAAGTCTCCCGTAGCATTTAAAAATTCCCCTTCGGGCAGTTAGAAATCCCCCAAGCATACAACAAATTTCCCCAAGCAGTCTGAAACCCCAAGCAGACAAAAAATCTCTTTCGAGCAGTTAGAAATCCCCCCAGCAGTTGGAACTTCCCCTTCGGGCCGTTAGAAATCCACAATCATATAGAAAAAGGCAGAAAATACCAATCGAGCAGTCGAGAAATCCCCTAGCAGTAAAAAAGTTCCCTTGAAACACTTAGAAATCTCCAAATCAGATAGAAAATTTTCCCGAGCAATTAGACATCCCCTAATCAGTTAGAAAATTTTCCCCTGAGAAGTTTGAAATCCCCCAATCAGACAGACAAAACTTCCCGATGCAGTAAGAAAACCTCCTTGAGCAGTAAAAAAGTCTCCCAGAACATTTTGAAAATCCCATTGGAGCAGTCAGAAATCCACAAGCAGTTAGAAAGTCTCCCAGCACCCTAACAGTCAGAAAATTTATGAGAGTCGTTAGAAAATCTCCCAAGCAGTTTGCAAATCCCCCTGAGCATCTAAGAAATCCCTAAAAGTGTAGAAAATTGTTCCCGAGCTTGTAGGAAAATCACTACAGCAAATAAAAAATCCTGCGGGCAGGTAGAAAATCTCCCTTTATAACGCCTTATCTAAGACACATGCGCTTTAAGAAAATTAAGCTAATCACAATTTAAGATTTGGCAGGCTATCAGACTTACCGATCCGTATCGTGCTCGACGAAGACCTCTTTATCAGCTTTTGCTTCTATGAAAAGTTTTCTCAATCTAACAGGGCTACAAAAACAAACATTGTCTACTTACTGACTCGAGACATGATTGGCAAATTAACTGCAGAACGGCCCACGGCTACTTAAATAAAAATATTTCGCTCAAGCATCCACACTTTTAAGCCAATTTATTCAATGTGGGCTCTCCAGCTGGGCGAGAAATAATCAATCGCTAATAAAATGTGCACAGACCGCTTGAGCAGTTTTTCTATTGCCCTTGTGTACAACCATTAAGCTAGGGCTGGGGCAGTGTACTCTAGCTAGGTGAGAAAATTTATATTCTTTACTTATCGGCGCGACAATTTAGCTAAATTTGGAGCAGTGTACTCTAGCTTTATGACGCAACCTTTTCAAATAAAAAATTAGACAGTGCAGAGTTTGAGAATTATTATCCCGCAAATTTTAACTGAGCACAAAACTTTATGACGCAATCTAAAATAAAATCATCATTCTGACAGTGCCGAGTTTGACCTTTGTTGGCCTCGCATTGAAAGCATAGGAAAAACTCGTTTTTCGAATAGTTAATCCCCTTCCACTTCGAGCAGAGCTTCCAAACTTTCACGGTCTCATCTTCGAAGAATTTGCAATCTTTTGGCGAAAATGTGATCAAAATCGGTTGAGCCGTTCGAGCTTTACATCGTTACGGAGAATACTGCCACAGACAGACAGACACACACATTAGACATTTAGTATAGTACTAGCTCTTCGGTGCCCCCCCCCCCAGGGGGGGCGCAGACAGGCATTTTAAATCACTCATTTACTCAACGGAAATCTCCCTAAGCTGCTAGAAAATCTCTGCAGCAAAATTAAAGTCTCCCTAGAAGCATAATATCCTTCCGTGCATTCAGAAAATCTACTGAAAGTCTCCCCGCATTTAGCCAATTGCCCCAAGCCCCCTCGTGATTCCAACCCAATTTTTCCCCCAGCTTGAATTCCATCAAAACATATTTCACCCTACAAGACCTCCATGTAATGATTTCTACTAATATTGACTTAGCAAGTAAAAAACCTCATCTAGCAGGTAAATGGAAAGCAATGAAAAAATAAAGAAGTCTCCTAAGCCAACTCCAGCACCCTTTTTGGGCCTGCCTGTACCCAACGGAAATCTCCCTAAGCTGCTAGAAAATCTCTGCAGCAAAATTAAAGTCTCCCTAGAAGCATAATATCCTTCCGTGCATTCAGAAAATCTACTGAAAGTCTCCCCGCATTTAGCCAATTGCCCCAAGCACTTTAAAAAAAAATCTCCCAACCAGCTAGATAATCTTTCCGAGCAGCTGGAAAATTTTTGGAGAGCAGTCAAAAAATCTTCCCCCAGCAGTAAAGTAAAGCCCCGCCAGAAGTCAGAAAATCCCCCAATCAAATAGAAACTTTCCCCGGGCAGTTAAAAATCCCCTAAGCAGACCGAAAAGCCCCCACAGTAGAAAAATCTTCGGGTAAAAAATACCCCCACAGACAGAGAATTCCCCAACCAGACAAAGAATCCCAGGAAGAAAAAAGTCTCATGATCAGTTGGAAATTCTACCCAAGGCAGTTGAAAAATCTTCCGGAGCATTTAGGAAATCCCCTTTAAGCAGGTGGAAAATCTACCTGAGGCAGTTGGAAAAACTTATCATGCAGTTAAAAAACTCATGGAGCATTTAGAAAACCCCCTCGAGCAGTCCGAAATCACCAAAGCAGTTAGAAATCCCCCGATAAGATAGAAAATTTGTCCTAACAGTAAGAAATCCCCTAAGCAGACAGAAAATTCCATGAGCAGCTAGAATATCCCCATCCAGCAGTTAGAAAATCTATCCGAGGCAGTTAGAAAAACTCCTCATGCAGTTAAAAATCTCCCCGACCATTTAGAAAATCCCCCTCCAGCAGTCCGAAAACACCCAAGCAGTTAGAAATTCCCTAATCAGACAGAAAAGTTCCTCGAGCAGTTAGAAAATCCCCAAGCAGACTAAAAATCTCCCTGAGCAGTTAGAAAATCTCCTTCAAGCAGTGCAAAATCACCCAAGCAGCTAAAATTTTTTTCGAGCAGCTAGAAAATTTTTTGAGAGCAGCCGAAAAATCTTCCTCCAGGATAAGGTAGAAAACCCACGAGCAGAAAAAGTCCCACAAGCAGTTAAAAAATCCCTTTTGAGAAGTCGGAAATTCCAATCAAATAGAAACTTTCTTCGAGCAGTCAGAAATCCCCTAAACATAGAAAAAAGTTTTGCGAGCAGTCGGAAAATCTTTCCCCAGCAGTCAGGTAGAAAGCCCCTCAAGCAGACGGAAACCCCCCCGCAGTTAGAAAATCCACTTCTAGGAGTCAGAAATCCCTCAATCAAAGAGAAAATTCCCTGAGCAGTCAGAAATCCCCCAAGTAAACAAAAAATTCCCAAAGCAGACTACTCGAACATTTATAAAATCCCCCAAGTAAACAGAAAATTCCCCAAGCAGACTACTCGAACATTTATAAAATCCCCTTTCAGCACTTAGAAGAAATCCCCCAAGCAGACAGAAAACCTCCCTAAGCAATTAGAAAATCTTCCCGAACAGACAAAAAATACCGTTCGAGCAGTCAGACACTACCCAAGTAGTTAAAAAGTCCTCTTCGAGCAGTTAGAAAATCTTCCAGGAGCATTTACAAAGACCCTTCGAGCAGTCAAAAATCCCCTAAGAAGTAGAAAAGTCCAGTTCGGGCAGTCAGAAATCCCTCAAGCAGACTACCCGAACATTTATGAAATCCCCTTTGAGCAGTAAGAAGATATCCTCGAAGCAGACAGAAAACCTCCCTTAGCATTAGATTTGATATTAGATTAGATTAGAAAACCTTCCCAAGCAGATAAAAAATACCCTTCGAGCAGTCAGACATCGCCTAAGTAGTTAAAAAGTCCTCTTCGAGCAGTTAGAAAATCTTCCCAAGCAAGCAGAAAATCTCGCCGAGCATTAAGAAAGACCCTTCGAGCAGTCAAAAACCCCCCAAGAAGTAAAAAGTCCAGTTCAGGCAGTCTGAAATCCCCAAATCAGGTAGAAAATATTCCGGAGCTGTTAGAAATCCCCCAAGCAGACAAAAAAGTTCCCGGGCAGTAAAAAATCTGCCAGAGCAGTTAGAAAAAATTCCCTAGCAGTTAAGAAATCCCCCTGCAGCATTAAAAAATCCCCAAGTCAACCAAAAAATTCCCGAGCAGAAAAAATTCGCCCAAACAGTTAGGAAATTCCCCTTGCGGCAGTCTCAGAAATCCACCAATCATAAAGAAAATCACACGCGAGCAGTTACAAAGTCTCCCTGAGCCGATAGAAAATCCCCCAAGCAAACGGAAAATCTCACTGAGCAATTAGAGAATCTTCCCAAAAATTTTGACAATACCTTTAAAGCAGTCAGGAATCTCCTAAGCAGAAGTTCCTTTCGAACTGTTAGGAATCCCCCACTCACATAGAAAATTTCCCCGAGCAGTAATAAATCGAAGAGGTAGAAAATCTCCCAGGCAGACGGAAAATGTCCCCCCGAGCATTTAGAAAATTTTCTTCAAGCAGTCAGAAATTCCTAAGTAGACAGAAAAGTTCCCTAGCAGTTAGAAAATCTCCCAAGCAATTAGAAAGTGCCGTTCGAGCTGTTAAAAATCCCCAGTCACTAAGATAATTTCCCCAAACAGCAAGAAATCCCTAAGCAAACAGAAAAATCTCAATAGGAGGTACAAAATCTTTCAAGCCGATAAATCTCCCCCGAGTAAGGTCGAAAATCCACTGAGCTGACAGAAAAACCTCCACGAGCATTTAGAAAATCCTTTTTGATCAGTCAGAAATTCTCCAAGCTTTTCCCTTCGAGCAGCTCAAAGTCCCCTTCGAGCAGCAAGAAATCTCCCAATCAGATAAAAAAATTCTCGGAGAAGTTAGAAATCTCCCCGAGCAGTAAGAATATCTCCTTAAACAGTTGGAAAACTTCCGAACAGTAAGAAAATAGCTTCGAGCAGTTAGAAATCCCCTGATTAGATAGAAAATTACCCCGAGCAGTTACAAATCCACAAAGCCGACAGAAAAGTTCCCCAAACAGTTAAAAAATCTTTCGAGCAGTGAGAAAATCTCCCCCAACGGTTGGAAACCTCCCAGCAGTCAGAAATCCCCGCAATCAGATAGAAATCTCCTTAAACAGATAAACAATCATCAAAGCAGACAGAAAATCCCCCGGGCCATTTAGAAAATCCCTCTCGAGCAGTCCGAAAACAACCAAGCAGTTCCCTAATCAGATAGAAAAATTCATCGAGCAGTTAGAAAATCTCTTTCAAGCAGTTAGAAAGTCTCTCTGAGCAGTTAAGAAAAATCCCAAAGCAGACAAAAAATTTGTCTGAGCAGTTAGAAAATCTCCTTTCAGCAGTTGGAAACCTCCCAGCAGTCAGAAATCCCCGCAATCAGATAGAAATCTCCCTAAACAGATAAAAAATCCTCAAAGCAGACAGAAAATCTCCCGAGCAGTCTGAAACCCCAAGCAGACAAAAAATCTCTTTCGACCAGTTAGAAGGCAGAAAGTACCAATCGAGCAGTCAAGAAATCCCCTAGCAGTAAAAAGTTCCCTTGAAACACTTAGAAATCTTCAAATCAGTTAGAAAATTTTCCCGAGCAGTTAGACATCCCCTAATCAGTTAGAAAATTTCCCCGAGAAGTTTGAAATCCCCCAATCAGACGGACAGTCTCCCCGAGCATTCAGAAAATCCCCTTCTAGCGGTTGGAAAAACTTCCCGATGCAGTAAGAAAACCTCCTTGAGCAGTAAAAAAGTCTCCCAGAACATTTAGAAAATCCCATTGGAGCAGTCAGAAATCCACAAGCAGTTAGAAAGTCTCCCAGCACCCTAACAGTCAGAAAATTTATGAGTCGTTAGAAAATCTCCCAAGCAGTTTGAAAACCCCCCTGAGCATCTAGGAAATCCCTAAAAGTGTAGAAAATTGTTCCCGAGCTTGTAGGAAAATCACTACAGCAGATAAGAAATCCTGCGAGCAGGTAGGAAGTCGCTATTATAACGCCTTATCAAAGACACATGCGCTTAAAGAAAATTAAGCTAATCACAATTTAAGATTTGGCAGGCTTTCAGACTTACCGATCAGTATCGTGCTCGACGAAGACCTCTTAAACAGCTTTTGCGTCTTTGAAAAGTTTTCTCAATCTAACAGGGCTACAAAAACTAACATTCTTTACTTACTGACTCGAGACATGATTGGCAAATTCACTGCAGAACGGCCCACGGCTACTTTAAATAAAAATATTACGCTCAAGCATTCACACTTTTAGGCCAATTTATTGAATTTTGGCTCTCCAGCTGGGCGAGAAGTAATCAATCGCTAATAAAATGTACACAGATCGCTTGAGCAGTTTTTCTATTGCCCTTGTGCACAACCATTAAGCTAGGGCTGGGGCAGTGTACTCTAGCTAGGTGAGAAAATTTATAATCTCTTCTTACCGGCGCGACAATTAAGGTAAACTTTGAGCAGTGTACTCTAGCTCTATGACGCAACCTTTTCAAATAAGAAATTAGACAGTGCAGAGTTTGAGAATTATTGGCCCGCGAATTGGAGCAGTGTACTCTAGCTTTATGACGCAACCTTTTCAAATAAAAAAATTAGACAGTGCAGAGTTTGAGAATTATTGGCCCGCGAATTTTAGCTGAGCATAAAACTTTATGACGCAATCTAAAATAAAATCACCATTCTGACAGTGCCGACCTTGACCTTTGTTGGCCTCGCATTGAAAGCATAGGAAAAACTCGTTTTTCGAATATTTAATCCCCTTCCACTTTAAGCAGAGCTTGCAAACTTTCACGGTCTCATCCTTAAAGAATTTGCAATCTTTTGGCGAAAATGTGATCAAAATCGGTTGAGCCGTTTGAGCTCTACATCGTTCCACACAGACAGACAGACACACCGACATTAGACATTTAGTATAGTAGACTAGCTCTTCGGTGCCCCCCCAGGGGGCCGCAGACAGGCATTTTAAATCACTCATGTACTCAACGGAAATCTCCCTAAGCTGCTAGATAATCTCTGCAGCAAAATTAAAGTCTCCCTATAAGCATAATATCCTTCCGTGCATTCAGAAAATCTACTGAAAGTCTCCCCGAGCAATTAGCCAATTGCCCCGAGCACTTGAAAAATCTCCCAACCAGCTAGATTATCTCTCCGAGCACCTGGAAAATTTTTGAGAGCAGTCAAAAAATCTTCCCCCAGCAGTAAAGTAAAAAGCCCCGCCAGCAGTTAGAAAATCCCCACAATCAAATAGAAACTTTCCCCGGGCAGTTAAAAATCTCCTAAGCAGACCGAAAAGCCCCCAATGAAGAAAAATCTTCGGGTAAAAAATACCCCCCACAGACAGAGAATTCCCTAACCAGACAAAGAATCCCAAGCAGAAAAAAAGTCTCATGAGCAGTTGGAAATTCTACCCGAGGCAGTTGAAAAATCTTCCGGAGAATTTAAGAAATCCCCTTTAAGCAGGTGGAAAATCTACCTGAGGCAGTTAGAAAAACTTCTCATGCAGTTAAAAAACTCATGGAGCATTTAGAAAACCCCCCTCGAGCAGTCCGAAATCACCCAAGCAGTTAGAAATCCCCCGATAAGATAGAAAATTTGTCCTAACAGTTAGAAATCCCCTAAGCAGACAGAAAATTTCCATGAGCAGCTAGAATATCCCCATCCAGCAGTTAGAAAATCTACCCGAGGCAGTTAGAAAAACTCCTCATGCAGTTAAAAATCTCCCGGACCATTTAGAAAATCCCCCTCAAGCAGTCCGAAAACTCCCAAGCAGTTAGAAATCCCCTAATCAGACAGAAAAGTTCCTCGAGCAGTTAGAAAATCCCCAAGCAGACTGAAAATCTCCTTGAGCAGTTAGAAAATCTCCTTCAAGCAGTCCAACATCACCCAAGCAGCTAAAATTTTTTTCGAGCAGCCGAAAAATCTTCCTCCAGGATAAGGTAGAAAACCCACGAACAGAATAAATCCCCCCACCAGTTAGAAAATCCCTTTTGAGAAGTCGGAAATTCCAATCAAATAGAAACTTTTCCCTAGCGGTCAGAAATCCCCTAAACATAGAAAAAACTTTTGCGAGCAGTCGGAAAATATTTCCCCAGCAGTCAGGTAGAAGCCCCTCAAGCAGACGGAAAAATCCCCCCCCTCAGAAGTTAGAAAATCCTTTCTAGGAGTCAGAAATCCCCCAATCAAAGAGAATTCCCTGATCAGTCAGAAATCCCCCAAGTAAACAGAAAATTCCCCAAGCAGACTACCCGAACATTTATAAAATCCCATTTGAGCAGTAAGAAGATATCCTCGAAGCAGACAGAAAACCTCCCTCAGCAATTAGAAAATCTTCCAGAACAGACAGAAAATACCCTTCGAGCAGTCAGACATCGCTAAGTAATTAAAAAGTCCTCTTCGAGCAGTTAGAAAATCTTCCCAAGCAAGCAGAAAATCTCCACGAGCATTTAGAAAGACCCTTCGAGCAGTCAAAATCCCCCAAAAAGTAGAAAAAAGTCCAGTTCGGGCAGTCAGAAATTACCAAATCAGGTAGAAAATATTCCGGAGCCGTTAGAAATCCCCCAAGCAGACAAGAAAGTTCCCGGGCAGTAAAAAATCTCCCAGAGCAGTTAGCTACCTAGCAGTTAAAAAATCCTAGCAGCATTAAAAAATCCTCAAGTCAACCAAAAAATTCCCCGCGCAGAAAAAATCCCTCAAGCAGTTAGGAAATTTCCCTTGCGATAGAAAATCACACCGAGAAGTTATAAAATCTCCTTGAGCAGACAGAAAATCCCCGAAGCAGACAGAAAATATCACTGAGCAATTAGAGAATCTTCCCAAAAAGTTCGACAATACCTTTAAAGCAGTCAGGAATCTCCTAAGCAGTTAGAAAGTCCCTTTCAAACTGTTAGAAATCCCCCACTCACATAGAAAATTTCCGCGAGAAGTGAGAAATCGAAGAGGTAGAAAATGTCCCCCCGAGCATTTAGAAAATTTTCTTCGAGCAGTCAGAAATTCCCAAGTAGACAGAAATGTTCCCTAGCAGTTAGAAAATCTCCCAAGCAAATCCCCAGTTAAAAATCCCCTGTTAAAAATCCCCAGTCACTAAGATAATTTCCCCAAACAGCAAGAAATCCCTAAGCAGACAGAAAAATCTCAATAGGAGGTACAAAATCTTCCAAGCTGATAAATCTCCCCCGAGTAAGGTCGAAAATCCACTAAGCTGACAGAAAAACCTCCACGAGCATTTAGAAAATCCTCTTTGATCAGTCAGAAATTCTCCAAGCTGTTCCCTTCGAGCAGCAAGAAATCTCCCAATCAGATAAAAAAATTCTCGGAGCAGTTAGAAATCTCCCCGAGCAGTAAGAATATCTCCTTAAACAGTTGGAAAACTTCCGAACAGTAAGAAAATAGCTTCGAGCAGTTAGAAATCCCCTGATTAGATAGAAAATTACCCCGAGCAGTTACAAATCCACAAAGCCGACAGAAAAGTTCCCCAAACAGTTAAAAAATCTTTCGAGCAGTGAGAAAATCTCCCCCAACGGTTGGAAACCTCCCAGCAGTCAGAAATCCCCGCAATCAGATAGAAATCTCCTTAAACAGATAAACAATCATCAAAGCAGACAGAAAATCCCCCGGGCCATTTAGAAAATCCCTCTCGAGCAGTCCGAAAACAACCAAGCAGTTCCCTAATCAGATAGAAAAATTCATCGAGCAGTTAGAAAATCTCTTTCAAGCAGTTAGAAAGTCTCTCTGAGCAGTTAAGAAAAATCCCAAAGCAGACAAAAAATCTGCCTGAGCAGTTAGAAAATCTCCTTTAAGCAGTTGGAAACCTCCCAGCAGTCAGAAATCCCCGCAATCAGATAGAAATCTCCCTAAACAGATAAAAAATCCTCAAAGCAGACAGAAAATCTCCCGAGCAGTCTGAAACCCCAAGCAGACAAAAAATCTCTT
This sequence comes from Macrostomum cliftonense, assembly GCA_950096795.1. Classification (NCBI taxonomy): domain Eukaryota; kingdom Metazoa; phylum Platyhelminthes; family Macrostomidae; genus Macrostomum; species Macrostomum cliftonense. Next base: position 59,026 of record CATNEM010000299.1, on the reverse strand, counting down.
TCGACCAGTTAGAAGGCAGAAAGTACCAATCGAGCAGTCAAGAAATCCCCTAGCAGTAAAAAGTTCCCTTGAAACACTTAGAAATCTTCAAATCAGTTAGAAAATTTTCCCGAGCAGTTAGACATCCCCTAATCAGTTAGAAAATTTCCCCGAGAAGTTTGAAATCCCCCAATCAGACGGACAATCTCCCCGAGCATTCAGAAAATCCCCTTCTAGCGGTTGGAAAAACTTCCCGATGCAGTAAGAAAACCTCCTTGAGCAGTAAAAAAGTCTCCCAGAACATTTAGAAAATCCCATTGGAGCAGTCAGAAATCCACAAGCAGTTAGAAAGTCTCCCAGCACCCTAACAGTCAGAAAATTTATGAGTCGTTAGAAAATCTCCCAAGCAGTTTGAAAACCCCCCTGAGCATCTAGGAAATCCCTAAAAGTGTAGAAAATTGTTCCCGAGCTTGTAGGAAAATCACTACAGCAGATAAAAAATCCTGCGAGCTGGTAGGAAGTCGCTATTGTAACGCCTTATCTAAGACACTATGCGCTTTAAGAAAATTAAGCTAATCACAATTTAAGATTTGGCAGGCTTTCAGACTTACCGATCAGTATCGTGCTCGACGAAGACCTCTTAAACAGCTTTTGCTTCTTTGAAAAGTTTTCTCAATCTAACAGGGCTACAAAAACTAACATTCTTTACTTACTGACTCGAGACATGATTGGCAAATTCACTGCAGAACGGCCCACGGCTACTTTAAATAAAAATATTACGCTCAAGCATTCACACTTTTAGGCCAATTTATTGAATTTTGGCTCTCCAGCTGGGCGAGAAATAATCGATCGCTAATAAAATGTACACAGATCGCTTGAGCAGTTTTTCTATTGCCCTTGTGCACAACCATTAAGCTAGGGCTGGGAAAGTGTACTCTAGCTAGGTGAGAAAATTTATAATCTCTTCTTACCGGCGCGACAATTAAGGTAAACTTTGAGCAGTGTACTTTAGCTCTATAACTCAACCTTTTCAAATAAGAAATTAGACAGTGCAGAGTTTGAGAATTATTGGCCCGCGAATTGGAGCAGTGTACTCTAGCTTTATGACGCAACCTTTTCAAATAAAAAAATTAGACAGTGCAGAGTTTGAGAATTATTGGCCCGCGAATTTTAACTAAGCACAAAACTTTATGACGCAATCTAAAATAAAATCACCATTCTGACAGTGCCGACCTTGACCTTTGTTGGCCTCGCATTGAAAGCATAGGAAAAACTCGTTTTTCGAATATTTAATCTCCTTCCACTTTAAGCAGAGCTTGCAAACTTTCACGGTCTCATCCTTAAAGAATTTGCAATCTTTTGGCGAAAATTTGATCAAAATCGGTTGAGCCGTTTGAGCTCTACATCGTTCCACACAGACAGACAGACACACCGACATTAGACATTTAGTATAGTAGATAGATAGATGGATATATAGATAGATAGATGGATAGATAGATAGATAGATAGATAGATAGATAGATAGATAGATAGATAGATAGATACAATAGATAGATAGATAGATAGATAGATAGATAGATAGATAGATAGATAGATAGATAGATAGATAGATAGATAGATAGATAGATAGATAGATAGATAGATAGATAGATAGATAGATAGATAGATAGATAGATAGATAGATAGATAGATAGATAGATAGATAGATAGATAGATAGATAGATAGATAGATAGATAGATAGATAGATAGATAGATAGATAGATAGATAGATAGATAGATAGATAGATAGATAGATAGATAGATAGATAGATAGATAGATAGATAGATAGATAGATAGATAGATAGATAGATAGATAGATAGATAGATAGATAGATAGATAGATAGATAGATAGATAGATAGATAGATAGATAGATAGATAGATAGATAGATAGATAGATAGATAGATAGATAGATAGATAGATAGATAGATAGATAGATAGATAGATAGATAGATAGATAGATAGATAGATAGATAGATAGATAGATAGATAGATAGATAGATAGATAGATAGATAGATAGATAGATAGATAGATAGATAGATAGATAGATAGATAGATAGATAGATAGATAGATAGATAGATAGATAGATAGATAGATAGATAGATAGATAGATAGATAGATAGATAGATAGATAGATAGATAGATAGATAGATAGATAGATAGATAGATAGATAGATAAGCCTTTTAGCTGTTATTAGTTGGCGCTTAGATAGATAGCAAATTTATTAGCTTTTTGGGCTCTCCTTCCCCGAGGGAGCGCAGACAGTCAGACATTTTACACTACAGAACAATCTTCCAAGCCGCTAGAAATCTTCCTGAGCAGCTTGAAAATCGCCTGGTGAAGGTAGAAAATCTCCTCCAGCATGTGAAACTTCCCAAAAATATTCTCCCACAGCGTGGTAAAGGCTCTTAAGCAAGTAAAGGTAGAAAATCTCCCTAGCAGGTAAAAATCTGATATACAGAAGTAGTTATTATAGAAGGAAAATTTAGTCTTTCATCGATTTTAATTGTTTTCAGCTTTCATCTCCATTCATTATTGAAAAAGCCCATTCGCATTTTTGTACTTTCCTAGTTCTCTGTTGCTTCTCATTTGATATTCTGTTTATACCCTCTGGAGTTCAGTTTATCAAGCAGTAAAAAAATTCTGCCTTGGCTACTGACCAGTAGCATGATGCGAACATGGCACTCCAGAGTTGCCAATTTGTTTATCGATTTCGACTGCACAGTCGCTAAGCCAGATTAGCTGACTGCATGAATTCCGTTTAACCTGCAAGCTGCAGCAAGTGATATTGCGATAAGATTTTATCGAATATTGTCCCCGACAATTTTATTAGCGTTCGCAAATCACGTGAGCAGCGAGTGGCTTCGTTCACCTTGCCACCCAGGCTGAGGTCAGCCCTGCTTGGCGTTAAAAATAGTCAGGAATTCAGCGACTGCGCAATTATTCGCTTATGAAGTGCACTTTCCAATTTTGTTAATTTTAAATTTACGCCACAGACTTAATCAGATTTTAAGAAAGGGGGGTCGGACTCGGACTGTACCTTAAGTTGCATCACATGACGCACACTGTGGCCATTTGTCAATAAGACTGCTTAAGTGTGCCCCAGCGCCGTCACTGCTAGTGCCTAGTGGAGTCGGAGATTTCAAGCTATCAACTATGCCTGTAGGCTATGTACCTCGCTGCCTTTCTTAGAATCAAGTCATGATTCACTGGGCCCTGTCTGCCTGCTGCCTCGCTGTTTCTCTCCATTCTTCTTTTGTGTTCCCTCTATTTTAGGCTGGCGCTAATTTCTAGCATGACGATTTTGCCTTAGCATATCAATGCCTCAGTAGCATGGCTATGGGCTGCCAGTGTCTGCAGCCAAAGCAAGCAGTCAAGCTACAGCAACTGTGTACGGCAGCTTCGCAGCGCACTCTAAGTGCATTGCCCTCACCAAGCAATGGCGCAGGGCACACTGCTATTTCTAACTGACTCAGTTGTTGGCTCGGACCTGTCGCCCTCCCATTGGCTGTCGCCCATGGCGACCTCCTCCCTCTCCCACATGGCCGCTACGTCTCTGCGCAGTCGCTAACTTTGCTGCGTATCTAAAAATAGCATCCTTGTCATAGGCTATTTTTCGCTAAAATTAGATTGGGCCAAAATAAAATAGCTCTCTCCGCTGCCTTGGCCTCAATTTTTAGCTTCAAAGATAAAACTGGTCTGTTTTGCACCGCGTTAGCGCAACTTCTTGTGCAAGAATAACCCCCCAATTTAAAGGATCTACTTCGTCCTTTGGGGTCAAGACAGCCGCAAACTGGATTCTTTAGCTTAGGGATCTGCGGATCGTCCCCCCTCCGTTCCCAGCCAGACTGCATTTATCACTCCCAGCGTCGAAATCATTCGGGCCCCAGCTAAGCTGTTAGATTGAGTCCCAGAGTCAGTTGGAGCCAGTTGAGCATGGTGCTGTGCCGTAAGAACCGCCCGTGCGGTCTCAAATTTGTCGGCGGTGGCGGAGCCGGCAGCGGCAGCGACGGCGGCAGCGGTGGCCAGGCGACGGCCCCGCCAGTCAGCCAGCTGCCGCCTGGCTGCGGCCTGCAAGCCCGCCTGGTTGCTAAGCAGTGCTCGAATCAACGCCTTTCAGGCAGCGAGCTGCACGACTTGCACTCCGGCAAGCAGCAGCCGCACATGACGGCGATGAACGGCGGTAGCGAGGAATGCGACGGCGAGGCCGCGGTTGAGACGGCCCAGTTTCCCAACTTCGGCCCGACCGAAGTGCTGCCCCATCTGTACATTGGCTCCCAGGCGGACGCGCTGGACGCGGAGGTGATGAAGCGTTTCGGCATCACGCACGTCATCAACGTGAGCATCTCCTGTCCGCAGTCGCAGCACGTGCCGGCCGCCAACTTTCTGCGAATTCCTGTCAACGACGGCTACACAGACAAGCTTCTGCCGCATTTCCAACGGGCTTTCAAATTCCTTGGTAAGAGTTCAAATTTCTAAGTCAAATTCAGACATGCGTGGCGTTGATTGAAAATCGCAGAGAAACTGTTGATTCCTTGGTGATGGTTTTCGCCCCTCACAGTTTAACAGAACCCTGAATACTTCATGCGAGAGCTCTGATTGACAAATTCTTTATTTAATTATTTATTGGCTTCAGCAAATTTGGGGTGAGCTCCAAGAATAAATTATTCAGCTACAAGGTGCCTCATTAGACGTGCTTTGTACCGATGTCTGGTCAGTCCAGTCAGGGGGGAAACCGTTTCAATGTGAATCCCCATAGCAATGCGGGGGTGACTCATTCGGTCACTGGAGCCCAATGCGATTGACCTTTGCGCCATGAAACTAAAGCGATTTTTTATTGCGTAGCTCCCCATACACGGTTTGGAATTTGGGGTTGCTGGGTGTGCGTGGCGGCAGTCTTTGATGCCGGGATCCGGTGGGTGTGTTTAATCGCTGAGTCAGCCGCGCCTCTGGCTGAACTCGACCAGAGGTTGAGCGGCTGCGCTGCCCGCCATTGTTCCGCCCACCAAGTGCAGCCCGGCTGCTCACCGCCCCGACATTGCAGAACGCGTGCGCGAGTCCTCAGGCCGCTGCCTGGTCCACTGCCTGGCCGGCATCTCCAGGTCTCCGACGCTCTCCATCGCCTACATCATGAAGCACCGGTGCATGAGCCAGGACGAGGCTTACAGGTAGGCGCGGGGCTGAGCTGTTTTGGCCAGGGTGACTGACTGGCATTCCTGCCGCTGAATGCGCGTCTCACGGCAAGCACAAATGCGTCCAACTCCAACAGATTCGTCAAGCAGCATCGGCGCCACATTTCGCCAAATTTCAACTTCCTCGGCCAGCTGCTCGAGTTTGAGCGCCAGCTCAGGCGCTGCACCGGCGAGCAGCCCCCGGCAGCAGCGGAGGAGCGGCCTGAAGCGAAGCGCCAACGGACCAGCGCTCGCAGCCCGACCAGCGCGCTCTCCAAGCTCAGCTTCGGCGTTGCGCCAGCTGGTGACAGCGGCGAGGTGATGATCCGCCGGCCGAGGAGCGTCCTCATTCAAGGCGGCGTCGTGGTCAGCGGTGCCACCGCCTCCACCTGGGAACAGCCGGTCCGGCGCAGTCGGTCCTCCGACGCTTTCCTAGATCTCGAGGATGACCCCATCCGGTCTTGCGAGGAGACTTCGGTCGGCCCGGTGGCCTGCCTGTCCTAGCGGGGTGCGCGCGAACTCTTTCCTGGTGGAATCCCCAGCCTCTGTTGGCTCTGTTTGGCCCCTTCCCATGCGTGCCGCTTCGCAAATCAGTGTATTTCTTCCCCCCTGATGCCTTGTATGGCATTCGCTTCGCCTGCGACCTGCTTACTGTATGCCCTCGGTGCGTGTATCCACTGCCATGCTTTATCTCCGTATGCCTTTGAATGCATCTGCGTTGCATGGCCTGCCTGCCGTCTGTCTGTCTGGCTGGCTAAGCCATGCCGAATCCCGCTCCCAGCAACGCCATCGTCATTTCCAGCTAGCCAGGGGAGTTTGGCTCAGGCCGCACTGCAGCAAAGTGCACTGCAAAGTATATTCAGACTGCAAACGGCAGCCTAATTCAGGGTCTCGTCTCTATCCCCGCTGCAGCGTATTTTCCTTCACTTATTCAAAAGAAACCTGTCAGTGACGGGCCAGCCAAACTTCCCCGAGCCGTTTAGTGGTGGAGCTCGCGCTCGTACTGTACAGAAGTGCCTGTTGGTTGCTGCTCCACTGATTGTACAAAAGCATTAATGATCCCTGCTGCTGAGAGGCGTAATGACATTAGCTTGCTTGCTGCCCGCGACTTGCTGCGGTGGCATCAACGAAATCTTTAATTCTTTATAAATATATGATGATAATACATTAATTATACTGAATATTGCCATTTGTACCTGCATTTATTTTGTTTCCGATTGATATATTCAGTAAGTTTGGTCACAACTGCTTGAACAAGTATCAAATATGGGCCAGTTGGTTTTTATGTATCCTCGCTCAGGCGCACAAATTCGTGCACCGATCCAGCTAGATTTGGAAGCTTTGAGGCACTGACGTTGAGACTTATAATATTTAATTTGTATTTTTATCGATTTTCTAAAAAAATAATTAATTTTCTTTAGTTTTCGCACAAAAAGCATAAATAAAATTACAATAAACAATGCCTGCATGTGACTCGTGTCCCCGCGGTGTCAGCGCACGGCTGACTCAACCGAGCTCTGGGGTTGCTGGCTATTGTGAGTCAGAGGCGCCGGTAAACTGTCCGGAGCGGCCTGTGCAGCAAGATAAACTTGCTTTTGTTGCCAATTAGAAACTCTGAGAAGCCTGTAGAAAATAAGTAGCCGATATCTGAAAGAAAATGAGTAACCTGGAGTCGACTGCCTTTCTACTCCACCAGATTGCATGAGTGACTCATTTGTGACACTTTGAGTATGTAGTTACTACCTGCGGCTCAGACAGACGTTAGATTTTTTGTTATTGAACTGTCAGCTATGATTAGCAATGGAAATTGTTGTTACCCTCGGGAAGAATAGCGCATAAAAATGGTCTCATTGCTAAAGCTACAGCATTTGCGAATTAAAGAAAGCATAATTATGTAATTACAAATAATCGTGGGCGCAACACGAGAGATCACGCCTCTCTAAAAGGTAGAAACTTTAGATTGTAAAGTTCACATTTTATGCTAAAATTGTAATCTCACTCCTTTTTTGAAAGCTCAAACTTATGCTGTGCTGCTTTGCTGGAAATTTCTATTATAGTGTGGTGCGAGCGCACTGAGCTAATGGAAAAACTGTGTAAATACGCAACAGAAGTACTCGAGTCAGATGACATTGTGCAAGACGCTTTGAGGTGGGCTTCAAAATTGAGGCGGTGTTCGAGCAGCACTACTTGGAGTAGAAATGCTAGATTTTAATGCAGAAAACTTCCAAACTGACGAGTTGAAGTGCGCAGCAAACTTTCCAAGAAAAGATACGAGATACGAAAAGATCTCGTAAAAAGCTGAACAGCGAGATGCGTCGAATTTCACGACAGCCAAGTCTGGCTGGGAAATCAATAGCAGTTTCTGATGAGAGCAACGCAACTATTGGGGACCTTTAGGCGCTCCATTCTAATTAAAATGCCAAGCTTCAAGTAAGTCAGTTAGTTGCCTTAGAGATTAGCAATCAGCCTGGACAAACAAATCCAGCTGAAGGGGTCAGTTGGCGGGCGCTCCGCAAACATCGGGGCTCCATCGGGCACCGGAAGTGGGCGGCCACGCACTGAGCGATGCCGGACTTTTGAGACTCGGAGACTGGCCCGAGTTGCGATCGAGTGCTCAGGATCGTCGCCCTCTGCTTCACGCTGGAAACCTTCCTGCCCCCTCCCCCTGACAAACCTGCTCCGGCGGGGGGCACCAGCCATTTCACCCCGCGCCTCTCAGCCTCCTCCTGAGATAAGGGATCAAATGAGATGATAGGGGGATCGGAGAGCCGGAACCCGAGCTCGGTGTCTGCTCACTTCCCTTTCTGTTCCACCTCCGCTTCGCCTCCTCCGAGCCGGCTGTCTCCTCATCCGCAATTGGCTGCAGCAGAGAATACCATCTGCGCCTAGGGAGAGGGGAGAAAGGAGTCGAATTGCCGAAGCTAAGAGAAGCTCTGAAGGCGAGGATTAGCCTGCTCGATCTCGAGTTTCGTCTGAGCCGCATTTAGTCCTGACTGAGCCGAAAAGTGAGAAGTGCAATATCGTAATAGATTTTGACCGTCGATTCGGGATGCACAACCAGGATATCGCTCTGGTGGCCCTCTGCTCGCTACTTGGATTCCTTGTCAGCGCTGCGATCCTCGCCTTCATCTGCTGGCGCCGCCGGGTCACCTCGAAGCTCGGCACGCTGCTCTGGCAGGAGTCTGGCCGCTCTGACCGCAGCGGCTGCGGTGGAGGTGGCAGCGGAGGCGGCGGCTACCGGACCTTCTACTCGTGGCGACGCCGGTCTGTCTCGGGCAGCACGGAGACGGAGGGGCTCTCCGAGGCGGCGTGCGGGGCTGGACAACTGTCGAATTCGGCGACCGCTGAATCCCCGCTGCATCCGTCCACGGGGCGGAGCAGCGAGTGCCCTGCGGCGCTGTCTGGTGAGACCGGCGCCATGCGCTACCTGCGCCGCCAGCGCCGATCTTCGTCCTTCAACGACCTGCACCGCCCAACCGCCGGCGATGCCCGTCGCGAGGAAGCGGCCTGGGCGGAGTTCGGCCTCGACCCGGCGCTCTACCTGTCCGACGAGGTCGCTCACGAGACGTCGCTTGGCAAATTGTGCGTCTGCCTCGACTGGCTGCCGACCAGTGCGCTGCTGATTGTCACCGTCGCAAGCGCTCGATGCCTGGTCCGCTGCACGCCGCGCAACACCGGCTTCTTCTACGTGACCCTCCGGCTGTGCGGGCCACAGGGCGCCGGTCACAAGCGCAACACCCACGCTGTCTGCGCCGCCTGTAACCCCCGCTTCGACAGGCAGTTCAGCTTGCCTTGCGAGCCGGAGCAGCTGAGCCGCGCCAGCCTGCTGTTCAAGGTCAAGGAGAAGGTCACTGTGGGCAAGCCTCGCCTCATTGGCAGCTGCAACCTGCAGCTCGGCTCTCTGGGCGACCTCAACCGGAGAGAAATTTGGAGAGACCTGCAGCCAGAGGTGAGTCCGTCCACCCTGAGCACCTGGCCAGCCAGGATGAGCGCTTTCCCCCCCCCCCCCTGACTCCCAGCCTTTCAGCCTTAAAAATTGTAATTTGATGGAGTCGCACTGTAGAAACTTTTTCCACAGGTCTGGCACGGGGGCTCAGGAGTAAAAAGGTAAGCGAATGCTTGTTTGAGAAGCCAAGCCAGAAAGCAGAAGCCTTCCGTGAGCGCCGAGTCTGGGAAGCGGGCAGAGAGTTCCCCGCCCCCGTTGCCCCGACTCGCTCCGTACAAACTACGGCTGCGCCATCTGTCCCCTGCCTTTGACTCCCCTTTTTCATCCGTGAACTCGCGGGCAGGAAGCCGGGGGCTCGAGGGACAAGCAGATCGCGTGACACGCATTGCGAGCCGACGCTTGGCGGGGGATGAAGCGTCTGCTTTGAAAGACAAGGGCGCGGGAGACGCCTCAAGTTCCTGGTAAAGTGCTCGGTACAGGCAAAGTTGGCGGGGGCGGGCACCCAGCGCTGGGGGGGGGGGGCAACGCCCCCCTTGGCAGCCCCCTCGCAGCACAGGCTCAGGCAATAAAAAGTAAAATCAATGATGAGCGACCTCTTTTTGACTCGAAAGAATAGCCGCGCAGCGCAGGTGCTTCACTGATTGCCTGTCTGCCTATCAGGCGCTAACGAAGCCCTCTAGGTCTGTGATTTTCCTGAGTAGTGAATGCGCCCAGGCGGTCTGAACCAGCTATGCGGGAAATCAGGCACTAATCCTGCCGCGTCATGTCGGTTGGTTTTTAGCGTCAAAATATTTCGCTGGCTTGGCATGCAGCTAAATGGGGATTAACGTCTTTTGCATTATGGATTTTTTAGTCAGATACTGTCCTGCGCTGGCAGCGAATTCAACCCCTGAAGGACAAGCAAAAAACGGGGAGGTATTGCATGGGAGGGAAGTAGACAGCTATTTTCGCATTATTTGCTTTGATTTTTGTCTCTAAGAGCAATATCCGGGATGTCCATAATGTCCCGGGGATATTGCGCCGCTGCGAAGTCTCGGGTTTATTAATCCATTCCTTTGCTTAAAAAATCCTTTAGTCCTATTGACATGCCTTCGGATTAGAGATGAGACAGGGAAGCACGCTTTGATGCATCTCGGGTTGCGACCGCCCCCTCTCCCTAGTCTCTGTGAGGGCGCCTCACCTGCCTTCTGTTTTATCTTATTTCCTTTCGAGACATGCCGCTTCGTAAATTCTCACCCCAGCAACCGCCGAGCGGACCTCCGGCTCGAATTAACATGTCCCTGAGCTACAGCGGCTCGCGTCGAATCCTCCTGGTGGGCCTGCTCGAGTGCAGAGATCTCAAGGTCAAGGAGACTGACTGTGAGTGCAGAGTTGCTAGCACAGAAGTAGTATACAAAATTCTGACACATACGGGGTTTCCTTATGGCGAAATACATAGTAAGTACCGAGCCAAAACCCCATTATCTGACACATACGGGGTTTCCTTATGGTGAAATACATAGTAAGTCCCGCGAGGGCTGAGAGCCAAGAATTTTTCTTACCCAATCGGCACGACGCAAAACCTCGTATCTGACACATGCGAGGTTTTCTTATGCCGAAATGCATAGCAAGTCCACGAGACCGAGAGCAAGACTTAGAAATTTTTTCTTACCGAATCGGCACGAGGGAAAACCTCGTATCTGACACATGCGAGGTTTTCTTATGCCGAAATGCATAGCAAGTCCACGAGACCGGGAGCAAGACTTAGAAATTTTTCTTACCGAATCGGCACGAGGGAAAACCTCGTATCTGACACATGCGAGGTTTTCTTATGCCAAAATGCATAGCAAGTCCGCGAGACCGAGAGCAAGACTTAGAAATTTTTTTTTGTCTTAGTTTTATTGAGTAAATGTGTGCGGCAGACTTAAGTTAAAATATTTTGCATAGCAGTTAGCAAGGTATAGGAGATATTTTTGTGCGTATGTTTAGACACAGTGTTGTTTCGAATTCATCATGCTAAACTTAGCTAGTCAGTTTTGTGCAGAGCAAAACTTGAAAATAAAGCAAGTAAAAAGTCAGGGTTTTATGTATCTGAATAATGCACCTGTTTATTTTACAACTCAAGTCTAAAAATATTGCAGTAGAATTCGTAAAACAAAATTTCGCAACTTGAGATAGGCTTTTCTAAATGAATTTCTGCGTAAAACATTTCGTTGAGCAATATGGCAAAGAAATGAATGCAAACTCTTCCGAGTTGTAAGTTTATAAAATATATAAAAAATCACCCACAAGCCACAATGTCCACTTTGGGGATCTTGAATAGCAAAACGTGTATAGGTCCAATTCTTTGCACTGCCACACTCAACTCCTAACCATCGAGCTACTCTAGGTATTGGGTTTAGACCAAGCGAGTCAAAATACTCACCTACTCGTTTACCTCGACGACCTGTGGTTAATTGATGAGCAGACACCCAAACACAGACCCAATGTTTACCGGGTAGATTTGAAGTATCAGTATTGACAATGAAAAAATAATCTAAACCATCATGCGGTAGGCGTTTCAGTCTGTCAACAAAATCTTGCGGGATAACATCTAAAAAAACAGCATGAATAAAGTAGGAGCACATTTTTTGCAAAACATAGCGAAGGAAGCGATCAGTAACACCTTGCGTCAAAATAGAGTCAATCACTTCCATACTGTTCCTGGCACAACGTCTCGAAGCTCAGTCAGCTGCAGTTGCTTGTCAAAGATACCTCCAAAGATGACGTTGTACACAGTACTAGTTGCCGAGTTAAATCTCAGCTCAACCTTTACGTTTCCTTCCTTATACATTTGCACACCATTTCCAATGCCAGGTTCAGATCCTAGACTAAAGGCGAAAATTGAGTAGCCGTTCGCATAATCTACCATATCAAAGCCGAGATCTCGCCCTTGTAGATATATTCCTAGTTGCTGTCGCAGAAAAGTATACTCTCTCACACAGTCGCTCTCAAAGTTTGTTTGCAATGGTCGCGCAGGCACTGACTCTCCGTTTACAAACACTCCGATGCTGCTAACATTTGCGTGCTCAAAATTAAATGGGTTTGTATCCATGCTGCCGTTAAATGCCTTGTTGCTCACAAATGTCAGCAATAGTAGTCGTGGAACTCCGCTAGGAAATAGATTTTCATGCGTGTGACTTGATGATCCGCGGGGTATAGTAAACGTTCCAAGACTTAGGCTTCGATGTGGATACAAGGCATTGTGACTTTTTAACCCATGAGCATGAGCACTAATCACACTTGGAGATGGTTGCACCAGTCGCAAGCGCAACTCTGCTTGCAAAAAAATTATTTCATATTCTTTTAACGCATCACCTGTACCAACTGCTGATCCACTGAGAACAAATTTGCTTTTCGCTGGTAATAGTTTAATTCTCAATGGCGTTTTCGAAAGCAAATACCGCGGCTGTCGAAATAAATCTAGAAACAGTGGACCAGAGACAGTGCAGTGTCGATTGTCTGCAATCAATGCTTTCCTCTTTTTGCGACCTTCATTTTCGCTCGTTGAGTTCATCTTTCCTGCCGTATCCTTGTAAAAGCCCCATGGCATTAGTCCGGCTTTTTGAGCAGTGTGTCCGTATTCCAGCAGAGTGAGAAGCATGGCTTTGTATGGATACATAAAACTTCCACCTTCGACAACAGTGTCTCCTATTGTAAATTGAACGTCTTCAAATAGTGTTCCAATAACTAAGTTATTCAGACACACAAAGTTTTTTGTAGCATCAACAGAATTACCATCAGTGTCGCTGACACTGAATTTTACCGTAAGAACAGTTTCTTGCAAATCCAAGTACAAGTCTCCAGCCGGTACAATCTCAAACTCGATTGGCGAACCTTTTGTCAGTCCGTGCTGCGGTTGGATATCTGTGTAGCGGCTTTCCAAAACACTGAATTGAACAGGACTCTGATCAAAAATGCTTAGCTCACTTTTGAGTGCAGCAATGTCAGGGCCAAGCAGCTGGTTCATTTTTTTTTACTTTTGAAATAGGCTAAACAGTTTTTTACTAGCACTTGCTCGTACCTTTCTTCTCTTCTTCCCTTTACGTCTCGGTTTTCGCACACGACGTTTTCGCTTAGATATTGGTTTTCGTTGTTTTCGTCTAATGCTTATACCTTTTCCAGTCATTTTTCTTCGACGCTTTTTTGGTGGCTGCAACGGCAAACCTTCATCTTCTAGCATGCTCCAGTTTCGTTTGTTTCCTAAACCAATTTTGCTAGCTCCTTCCTTTAGATACTCTAAACCTCGATCCAAAAGATCTTTCTTGGCGTTACGCAGCACTGGAAATAGCAATCTGTCAGCCAAGTTCGATAAAAAACCGTAGCCTTCGTAGACTGGTATAGCTGATCCTCCGCCTCGAAGTCCAGCTGTGTTATTCGGTGCAGAATAGAAGGTAAAAATAGGATCCATCTCTCTTTCTTTCACACTCTCTCTGTAGTGATAGTTCTTTACTTATAGACACGAGCAAACAATCTAGCAGTCTTGGCATCAAGATCTTTTTCACTTAACCATTGACTTCGCGATGCTGGCATGTTTTTCCATTGCACAAGATACAATTTCGTACCATTTTCTGTTCGATCAGTGTCGAGAACCTTCTCAATCTCTACCATTGTTTCATCAGTTTCACTCACTAGCAGTAGCTCTGCTTCGTTAAACCTCCCCTTCAAAACATTGTCATTATCTTCAGGGTCAGTCAATTCATACATTGGAGGATCCGTTAGGTGCACACGGTGAACATGATAAATTTTATTGGTCCACGTCGTAGTGTAACCCTTTTCAAAAGTTCCTCGATGTCGAGCGATTCGAACACTATCACCCTCTGCAAATTTCGCGTTTTTAGTGCTGCGAGATTCGGCAAACATTTTTTCCCACAATATTCCTTGTAGATGCGGATCTGATTCCACATCTGTCGGTGTTCTTCCACTTAGAGATCGATGCGGACTTTTGTTAAAATTCTCTTCTAATTGCGGTAAAATATCAAACCATCGTGCCAAATTTTTTGCTCTAAAGTAGCGCAACAGCCGTTCTTTGAGTGATCGAATAAATCTTTCAGCCATGCTGGCTTTGTAGTTACTTTGACTAACGAAAAATCTGACTCCTTCTTGCTTCAACATTTCTCGAGTAGGTCTTCCAAGAAACTCCAATCCAGCATCGCCTTGTAAGTAAACTGGTTTGAAGCCACTTTGAAATATCTCTCGAAGTACTCGACTTACTTCAACAGGTTTTTTTGTTCGCAATGCTCGTAGACGTACATTTCGTGTAAAGCAATCAATAAGTACAAGGATGTACCGATATCCACGATTTTCGGACTTGTATTGAGGCAAATCTGCCAAATCAATTTGAAATTGAAACTTAGCGACAGGCGGAACACTAATTTTCGGTGTTGAATAGCTTCGTCGAGCTTTTTGAAACAAATGATGCTCCTTAGTTGCGCGAACCCAGTTTTCAACTTGTCTTGTAGCGTCTTTGTGCTTAATCTGGGGAAATTTTTTCTTAACAGCACTTACAAGACGTGATCTGTTACCAGTAAAAGAAGCCGGGTTCTCCAAATTAAAAAATATATCTGTAAGAAAATCGTTTATTTCTTTCTTCATTTGTAATAAAAATCAAAAGAACTGCGATTAAATTCTTCAACGCTTTATTGGTAAATAGAATAAAACAGTGTCATATTTAAAGCTTATACAGTTTATACTTTTTACAATTGTAACACAGCATAACATTAGTTTTTTACACCTCCTCTTCTTCACTTTCTGAATGAATCTTTTGGTCGACTTTCGTCTCACCCGTCTGCTTGTTGCAGCAGATGCATGTTGCTTGGACCGTCTGATCGCCGTCAACCTCCTCAAAACTTTCTGCAAGGATTTGACAGCAAATTCCATTGAGGATCCATGATGTAATATGGCTGAGCAGTTTTTTCAAAAAAACTATAAAAAATTTCCAACAGACTAGTTTCATTTTCTAAGAATTATTGTATACACAAGAGGCAAATCAAAATGAAATAATGCTTATACCTTTTTAATCAAGAGTCTGATAATTCTCAAGAAGATCTTCAATCGCACCATTTGTTTTCGTACTGGCTTGCAACTCATTTCTTATGTGACGACCAACTTGATTCGGCGCAATTTGACGCTTTCGTAGAAATTCCAGAAAAAATTTTAAGCCGTTAGGTGCTTGCTGCCGTTTTAGCGGCTTATCTCGAACAACATATTCCATCAAATCCTGCACCTCACTATCAGACAAGTCTATTGGTAATGATTCTAGATTAGAATCTTCATTTTCAAAGAGGCTCTTTTTGAGAGCATCGAAGCGCATGCGCAAAGCTTTCGGGATCGGTTTCGAATCGGATGTATGGTCTTGTGCGACAGTTTTACTTTTTCGAACAGAAGGTTGATCTATTCCTGTTTGATAATTTTTACGCGACATTAAAAGTCTATTCTCTAAATCACTTCTTTTTAGTTGAGCTGTAGCAGTCGGTGTTGCTTCGTTCAGATCGTCCAAAATGTCCATCTCGTTTCTTATTTCCGCCATATTTTTTATTACGGAGTCGCGAGGTGTGTCAGTAATGCTTGTTTTATGTGCCGGCAGACTGATCGTATCGATGTCAGATTTTTTCTCCATTAAATTATACTCACTTTCAGGCACTAGAATCATTCGTTGAAAGTCACCTGTCTTGGTAGATTTCATTTACTTTTTGCCTTGAATAGCACGCACTAAATTTGCTGCTCCAGCTGCTGTTCCAACAACTCCAGAAGTAATTCCAAGAGCTGTGCTTATAGCAGGTAGAGCAGCAATAATTGGTGCCAAGAAGGGTAAAAATCCACCATGCTGAATTAAAATTTTTCGTTTAGTAACAACAGGAATCTTGTTCTGCAAAAGCAGTTTTATATACCTGCCGTACCGTTCCAGTCGCTTCTTGTTGCACGAACTAATCGGAACGTGTCCATTGACAATATTTAGCAGAAATTCAATAAGACAGCGAATCTCAGCCGGCGTCAGAGTTTTTAGGAAATTTTTCCGCTGCTGGGGATTTTTTAGTCTATTGATAATTTGTAAAATAAAAGCACACTGAGATAACGAGTGTGCACTCCGTTTTCCCTTTTCACTTAAAGTTGACATTGTAAAGCAGAGTTAAATTTTATGCCAGCAAGATACCTTTGCTTATAAATCAGTGCTTTGACGAAAATGCAGCACGACAACAATATGTGCACTGGAGTTGAAATTAAATGGCTGACCGCTTTGGTTTGCTAATCGAATTGAAATCTCTTGGATGCATTGTCGATTAGTTTTCAGGTAGTATGGAGTTTGCAGTGCGCTAGTATCGCGAACAAGTTCTCCGTCCTTCTTTTGCTGCAGTTCCACAACTCGAAGTAGAGGGACAGATGTACTACCAACGACTTGATAGTCAATGATATCTGTATAACAGTACATGTAGACAGTTTTGCTAGGTGTAGTTAAAGGTAGTTCTGTATCCAGATACGTTTTGGTAAAATACCAGGAGCGGTTCTTTCGCCAATACTGATGAAGTTTAATAAACATTTCTTCAGTAGTTTTCAGGAGATAGTTGTCCCTACTGACTAATCGTATACATTCACCTGGCGAAAGAATATTGTAGAAAAAGAAATAGTTATCTGGAACTAAACCAGGACTGGAGGTGTTAGTATAATTCGACATGCCAATATATGATCCATCAGGAGGTTGTAGAGTGTTACTATCCGGCTCCGTAAAATTCGATGCAACTTGCGTAGAAATTTTTTTCCACGAGTCAAATTTGAAGCATTCGAGAAAAGTTGTTGGCAGCTCAATGGCAATTGTTTTGTCACCAGAATTACGCAAAAACCAAGAAAATTTGTCTTGTGCGGCTGCTGGTTGCCAAGAAACGTACGCTTCTAAATCTGCATCTGTCCAAACACGCTTCCAGACTGCTGATGTGGAGTGTATTATCTCTTCAATATTAGCAAAATATGGTACCTGAAAGCGACGTTCACGATGTGCATTCGGTCTTGCAATTGCTCCGTGGCACAATAACTCGACTAGGGCAACTTCGTAGGAGCCTTTTGACAAATCTAGAGGTTCATATAGTCTAACTCGAAATTCGTTTGGCGAATTATCCTCAAAGCTACGATCATTCGAGGGCAGAAAAACGTAGAAGCTCATTTTAAAGAAGTAATAAACAGACAGTCAGTTAATGTATTTGATTTTTAAAACTTGCTTATAAAGCTTGACGCAGGTGCATCAGATTCACGAGTATAGACTACATGTCGATCGCCAGGGAATATACCAGTTCTGAGTCGCAAAAAATCTGGTGTTTTTTGACGTAGGTCAATAAACAAGTAAGAAAAGGGTTTGTTGCTTGTTGCATCTTGGAAGACATTTACAAGAAATCTACTATTTCGCGGATACATCTGGCGTGATAAATGTTCGACTGCTGCTTGATCACGCGGATTTCGAGTTAGACAAATGTAGCTTGCAGATAGGCTTCGGGTGCGAGCTTCCGGATCAGATCGGTTAAACAGGTTCTGGCAAAGGTACACACAAGTTAGCGGTATATGATGAGCGTATTTAGTAAACATACTGCTAAATTCTTTATTACCAACTACTTCACTCTGTAAGTCATCAACAATAACTAAATCAAATGGTTTAAAGCGAGAAACTATATCAGACGGAAATCCTTTAACAAAATAAACAGGCTCAGTTCCAGAATTAGTCCAATTTTGCTTTATACGATGTTGCTCCTCTGGACTCAAATCGGTACCATGGCACCAGACAAGGCGACTAGGTTTCTTGTCAAACATTTCATTCCGTTTGCTCAGCAACCGCAGTGTCCATTCCGTTTTACCAGACATTGATGGTCCGGCAACAATAAATGTAGAGTCATGTGCTAGCTTCATATTGTATGTTTCCATGTTTACGCTCCAAATCGTTGCTTCATTTGCATAATCTTTGCAACGAATTTTGCAGCTAGCTTTTCACCAAAGCCAGTCAAAGGATCGCGAGCGATTTCCCGAGCACCTGCCTCTAACTGCTGATCTGCTTTCAGTCTTTCTTGTACGTCAGAGTATTTTTCATAAGCCACGTCGTGAAGCATGCACAATTTGTCAAGGCGGTTTACACCTTGTTGTCCCTTTTCAAGTCTCTCTTGCAACCGTGTGCCAGGTCCGCAAAATTGATAGCCGCCAGGTAAATGTGCCTCGAACGGTAAATGGTTAATCAACCAATTAAGTACACCAAAGCCTCGTTGACTTCTTTTCTTCTTTTTTACAAAATAAGAGCGCTTCTTAAAATTTTTTTTTGATCTTTTTCTCGAACTCATTTAGCTTATAACTATATATTTACAAATTATTGTTCTAAGATAAAATAATAGTAATAATGAAATTAAGGTAGAAACAAAATAATAATGAAATTAAGGAATGCTTATAGAAATAGTCATTTAAAACGATGTAGTTAATCAAAGCGATACACATTGAAGCCGGTGCCTCTCGCAGGTGGATCGTCCATAACTTTTGATTTTCCTTCTGCATCAACAAACACAATTGCTGGTGTAGCCAAAACTTCTAAAAAAAGTTCGGCAAGTGCATCTCCTCGCTCAACGATCAAATCTTCCTCGCCGTGGTTTAAAATGGCGAGAACAATTTCGCGCTCGAATTTATGACTGATTGGATAGCTCTTTATATCAACTCCCTTGACAGCTAATTTCCATCGAGGCTCCACTCGACCGTAGTGGTTATTTGGCAGTTTAACTCTAATGCCTGTACGAATAGTCTGTCTTTCGCCAGGCGAAACAACAAGGCCAAATGGCGAAAAAAGCGTATATCCTGCAGATTCTTCGATTTCCCGCTCCGGAATGATTGCACAGTCAAATGCCTTTTTAATGACCAGTTGGTTGTTCATGTTGGTTTTAGCTGCAATTGAGAAAGTAGCAAAATATTTTTTAATATCTTCAGGTTGAAGTGTCTTAAAATTTACTTCTTCTTCTTCGATGTCTACAAATACAAGCTCACCTAAGACTCTATTCATTTTAAAATTAAAAAATAAATTAAAAATGACAATGTCTTGATATTTTAAAAAGCTAATGTAAACATATTTACTTATACTAAAACACATTAAACCAAACAAAAAAACCAGATTGTCACAGCTCATTGCTTGTCAGCGAAACAAAGCTAATTCGTGCTACCGAATCCTTTTGCTTGTCGCTTGGCAGTGGGTTCTACCATGCGACACTCGTTGCTGGACCAACAAAAGCCAAACTCGTCGCGAAACTCCTCCAAAACACTTACGGGTGCGATTACAGCTCGCTCTAAAATTAGCTGCGCAATTCGATCTCCTGGATTGATCGTATAGTTTTGCGAGCTGTGATTGTACATAATCACCGAGATTTCGCCGGTGTAGTCCGGGTCAATGACACCTCCGCCGACATCCAATCCCTTCATTGCTAAACTTGAACGCGCAGCAATCCTTCCGTAGGTACTGGGTGGCAGCTGAATTTGAACACCCGTTCTAACAACGAGACGGTCGTGAGCAGGTAAATTACCCTCAACGGCAGCGCATAAGTCGTATCCAATCGATCCGACAGTTTGTCGTCTTGGTACACTTGCCGATTCCATCATGAGACGAACATACATTGGTTCTCTCATAAACTGTTCAGCTGTTCGTCTCATGAGCTGTTCAGCTGTAGGTTGCTGGCTTTTTGAAGATGGTTTCTTCTCCTCAACAGTTCTCAAGGTGCCTGAGAAAGAAGCTTTCATTTTTCGATCGGAAAGTTGCTCAGCTGGAAATAAACCGGCGAATGCATTAAACGGTTTACAAAATGCTCTAGGATCTGGGGTTGGAGGCCTTGGATAACGATTAGTTGGTGTAGGGGTTTCAAGCACTAGCCTTTTTAGTTGTGGAAGTCTTTTACTATTCATAATAAATAAAATAAATGAAAGAAAACTAAGTAATAGTGATTTTAAAAATACAAACAAATATATATATATATACATATTGCTTATAACAATTTTAAAAAATTTACACCAGAAGATAGACAAAATTAAGCATTCAACTTGACAAACGCCAATGACCAAATGGAAGCGAGGCAATGGCATCGGTCCATGCGCGTTTGGTATCAAAAAAGCTTAGTGCAAGCTTTGTTTGTTGAAATAGGAATACACGTTGCTTCCTCGAACTAATGCACTGCAAGCGTGTATGTAGAAGTTTGCGCTTGTGCAAAACTTTTAGATAATCTTGATGCTTAATGGTTTGGGCAACAGATTTACAGACACCTTTGCATCGAGAAATCTGTCGAATGGTCTTGTCGGCGTATAGAAACGAATAGTTCTTCGGTCGTAGAAAAGCTAACTCGATTGGCACTCGACCATTGAACTCGTCCTTCCAAGCTAAAAGCCGACCCTTATTCTCGAGAGTGTAGAGTGGATGACTCGGTGGATAGTTACTCGTGTCCAATAATTTTTTCTTTGCTAAATCTTTAAACAATGTCTCGTAAGGTGTCTCATTAGGTCGACGCATAACCAATGCCAACATTAGACTGTCGGTATCACCAGCAAGAACGCGAGCAGAAGCAAGTGATCGATGCGTTTGAACATGATTGTAATAAAAGTCGTAGACAATAGTTTTTGCAATGTCCAGAATTGCAGCGCCGATAATGATTGGCTTGTCTAGAACAACGCGGCGCGGGGAGAGACTAACTCCAGCCAGATTTTCGGTGTAAATGATAACATCTAGAAAATTGGCTTTACCAAGATATTGCTCAAGCTTGTCAGCCTGTGAGCACATTCGAAAGTTAAGACGATCTCGAACGCGTTGTAAAAACTTGCCAAACAAAGCATTATTAAGCAGTTTGAAAAAGTCTCGCTCAAACTCTGTCTTGCTCTGTCGACGCTGCTCAATATTATGCTCAATATAGGTTCGCAGAATGGGCCGTTCGGTAAAGCGAATGACACGATGAATGCAAGTAACTCGCATTCCCAACTCGAGGTACTGACGCAGAGCCCGATGATGCAAAATATAATTCTTTTTGTGTAGAACTGTGCCAATTAATTTCTTTGCAGAGCTCTTGAATACCTTTACATCTGTATAGTCTTTCGCATTAGAATAACGCTTAGGATTTAGCTCGCGTTGAAGACTAAACCAATCGAACCTCATTTGATCAGTAAGTCGATCTTCGCCAACAATCTCATGACCAATTGCCAGTGGCAAGTCGCTGGTTGAGTCGTGCAGAAAGCGAGGGTAATACAAATCGACGGTAAGCATCGCTCCTTGATCACCCTGGCAAAAGCTTTTTAACCAGTTTAGCGTAGCACTTTGCACTGATGGATTCTCCAAATAATTTTCATTACATTTGTCAATCGGAATACTGTCGACATCGCGGCGAGAAAGCCACGCGAAATCGCGTACAGGCAAAGGTTGAATCATGCAACTTGAATAAAGTGAGTTTGCATCTAAGTAGGCAAGAAAGGTTCCATTTGGAGCATTTTGTCTTATCTCAGCATACTCGGGTTCCTCCTGATCAAATTTTTCTCGATAGGCTTGTACAAATGAATTGTTTGCCGTTGTCAAGTGCCGGGTTCCAAAGCTGAAACCACCTCGAATAGACTTTTCAACTTCGGAATACATTGCTGCATCAATAAACAACTCAATCGGCTCTTCGAGGCGAAGCAAACAGACAGCCATGCTATACATGGGAGATCCTAAAAAGTGACTTGGATCAAGACCATACTCTCGTAGAGCAGTCTGCCGAAAGTTTTCAAAAACGTCACACAAGAGCAGCACATCCAGCAGCAAGTAAGCAGTTGTATAGTCACGAAGATTTTTACACTCGAACTCGTCCCACGCTGCTGCAGCTCTGGTGTAGTCTTCATCCGAGCATTCGCTCATGTTGAGCTTGTTAAAAAAAACTCTTCTTTGGCGGTAAACTAGTGACACTGTCCAACTTCTCTTCGCAATCGAGAAACGAGTAGGGAAATACGCCCTTTTGCTGCAAAGTTGAAGCTTGCAACTTTGGATACCGTTTTAAAAGTTCGCGAGTGTGCACAAGTTGATTAGGAAGCAAGCGTTGAGCTAGATTAGCCAAACTCGTTGACAAGTAGGCAAAGGTGTCTTTGAAACAAATTTCAAAATTGACAAACTTGCCCGAGGAATGCTTGACAGAAGAGACTTTAAACTTTATCGAAAATGTTTTGAAGCGTTCGCGATTCTCTGGTAGAACACAGAGTCGGACTTTAGACTCAGAAAAGACTTCGTAAATTTCTCGCACAAGAAATTTCCCATCATAGGCGGCTAAATTATGAAAATAGACTGTTAGGCAGTATCTCTTTAGACTTAGTTTATGGTTGCACGAAGCGCAAAGAACATGTCGAGGTAAGCCCGTCAGATGACAATGGTCGACTAAACCGCGCTCCTTGTCGTCAAAAGATTTTTTGCAAAGTTGGCACGATGTGACCTCATCAAACTTTAAATCTAAGTACTTGCGTGCAATTGGAACAAAGGTTAACTCTTGTGCATGCAGACAAATTTCACTTGCGAGTGAGTGGAGATTTCTTAAAAAGCTTCGAACACAATTTTCTTTGCCATTTGAATAAATAACTCTGCATGGATCCTTGTCGCTCATGCCAACAGCAGCAGCCAAACGAGGTGATAGCTCAAGATCGGGACAAGTAACCAAGCGGTATGCCAGACAAATTGGTTCGTGTACCTCCAACACTTTAAGCCTGGTTGCCGTCGCATCAGGTGGTGGTGGTGGTGGTGGTGCACAGAGACACTCCATATCAGCATAAATCACATACAAGCACGGTAGCTTCGTTTCGTACGAATCAAACTTTAAACTTGCATATTCTGGCTTCGGCATCGTCTCTCGTGGCAGATATTTAACTTCGCGAATCTGCGGTACAAACTCTGATGCCCACTCTATTGCTGATGCATCGGGTGCAGTAGCAGATTTTGCATTTTTCATGCAAGTGTGCTCATTTAGGATGTACTCCCAACTTGTTTTGCTGGAAAACGAAGCCAAGCAATCCGGGCAATGCCTGCGTTGTCTACCTCGAGAGCTCAACAATCGGTTTAAGTCGCGAATTGGCAGATAATGCCCATACTGGAAATCGGCATATCGCGGGATAAACAAGCAACTAGCATTATAATGCTCGTATTGACTATTACTTCGATGCGAAAAGAAGAGAGTACTAGTCTTGGCTGTATGATCCCAGACGTAGATGCGCAAAGTAAGGCGCGGATTCCTTCGGCAAAACTTTCTATACGAAGACACTGAATGACGAGCCGGACCAGCGGTCAACTTTCTTCCGAAATTAAACTCTTCCATCCACATTGCATAGCTAGCTTTGCATTTCGGTTCAGCAACACTACGATGAAAGACACTTGCAACAACGGAATATCGAAAGCAATCAAACTGATTTGCTCGATGCGGCTTTAAAAACAAGACTGCACCTGGCTTGCGACCGATTGAAACGGGTACCTTAAACGCACGTGCCGGTCCGGTTCGGTCCGGTCCGGTCCCCGGCGCGCCCCGCGCGCCCGCCGCCGCCGCCGCCGCCGCCGCTCCCGCGGCGGCCCCACCACCACCACCAAACTCGTCTTGTCGCGACGACGGAAGTGTCATTTGTGCACGACTTTTGCGATAAATGTTGAGCATCAAGTCAACTTGCTCTACACTATCGTATTGCCAGTTGCTGCCCCGAGTTTGGAAATTGTCAATTTTTGTTGTGAGATCAGAAATTGTGTGTGCAAACCAATCGTTGAAAGCATCGGGGGAAAGTTTCAAATTGTTTGAGCTGGTAAACGTGACCTCGTCAAAAGTTATTGTAGCTACATTTGTGTTGAAATAGGCAGAAATTACTTCGAGTGTCTCACCACCATCGTCCAGGTTCTCATCTGATGGTCTTGGTCGAACAAGTTTCACCTTGAGATGAATGCATGTACGTAGTAAAAGGCCAGGCGATCCAATCTTGTCGAGGAGATTGTAGACTGGTTGCCTTAAGTCTGGAAGCAGTTCGCTAGGAAGCTTGTTTGTGCGAGAGTTTGGAACAAATTTGATGAGATTTGTGCGCCCGCGGTGTGCCGTTTCGCTTAGACTGATGCTCCACCCATGTGGAGGGGTTTCAACCAGAAGACGAATAGGTGTTGCCAACAGGTCCTGAGGTGAAAAGCATTCACCATGTGAGTGAGCATGTAGCTCAGCCTGGCCGCTAAAGACTTTGCGGCAGACGTTGCAACGCGCTCGCGGCATCTATCAAGTCGACAGATGCTTTTGTTGATGATAATGAGCTGAAATTGATGTTGGATTTTTTAGTAGATGGCAAATGACGAGCCTATGTTATTTAATTTTTATTAAAATAATTAAAATTAAAAAACAACAGTCTTTAAAAATGTAGGATTAATGCAAGCGTGTATTTAAAAGGAGAAAAATATTACATTATCAGATAAAATGTCAAAATTATTCAGCTTGAGTCGAAGCAGCAGACAAGATTTGTTTTAAAAAATCAAGCATCAGACAAAGCTCCTCTTGATTTCGCACACCCATGATTACAAATTTTCGTGAAAAAAATACGTTACAAAAAAGTCTAGATGTTGAGATTGAGCGAATAGAAACAGCTTGAGGAAAGAGCTCAGCATTGCAAGAAACTTTAAAATCTTTAAAATTCTGTGTGATACAGTATTTAAAGTATTGAAAACCTTTGGTTGGCCAAAATAAATCACCGATAATGCCTACATAGGTACTACTTTGAATTTTTATCGAATCTAAATTTACAGCGTAAATTGTATCATTAATGAATCGCAAAACGGTTATAATTTGACAATTGGAGGTACAACCATAGATGGTTACTTTCCCAGCGGGATAAATTTGAATAGAACTGTTTGAAAAGCAAGTCTTTAGCATGGTCGGCCGACTTAAAAAAATTTTACAAAACCGTCCTCTCGACTCTAGAGCTTCTTTTACCCGTACTAGATCCAAAGTTTCGTCTGGTAGGATTTTTAAACTAGCACTTACAATTAGTAGAACTAGGCGCTGAAAAAAAATTATGCTAGTTACTTACTCTAAGTTAACTATATTCATAAGGTAATATTTAAACAGAATTCGGATGGCTAGCATGCTACCTGTTTGCAAGTCTTTAATCTACCGTCTTTGTAAAGTCTAAACCATGCTAAAGACTTTTTTAAACAATTTTTGAGAAAATATTTAACCTGCTTGTTGATAATGAAATAAATAAAAATCTATTGTAGATAGTACCTATTGCTAAGAAATGTAATAAACTGATTGTCAAATTAACAAATTTTTACTCATCTGAACTGTCCGACGAAGATGAGTCCGACGAGGATGAGGAGGATGAGGATGAGTCTTCTACGTCTTCGTCTTTGCCTGCCATCCGAATTCCACCAGAAGATTCGCCACTCACCAGTGCCTTGGCTGGTGGAGCCTCGATCCAGTCACTAGCTCCAGTCTTGGTCTTCTTTGACGCTGGTGTCTCAGCAATGTCAGATTGCTTCTTGATTGATGGTTGCTTTCGTTTCCTGCTTTTTTTACCCTTCTCTTTAGTCGTCAAAGCAGCAGTTTCCTCCTCACCGTCGGTTGTCTTGTTCTTCTTATTTGTCTTCTTCGATCCATTAGTAGCAGCAGACTTTTTGCTTGTTTTCCTCTTCTTGGACGAAGGAGCAGCAGGAGCAGCTGTAGTTTCACCGCTCTCAGAGTAGGCTTGCTGAGTCGACGGAATTAATGTTAGATGCGAAGCCAGAGCCTTTATTATACTTTGATCGCTGAGTGACTCGGTGCTGTACTCAATCAGTGTTAGCGATCTAACACAGAGAGTTAGCCTGCAGGTGATGCTGCCTTTTGGACTAAACAATCCCAATGCTTGGATTGAGACTTGATAGGTGCCGGTTAGACCTTTGAATTCGGACAGAGGCACTTCTTTGCCATTCGGATTGTCGCGGGTCACTCGATAGGTTATGCATGGATATGATGGCTTGACGCTGATCCATTGATGTAGCGGATGATCGAGAGTGCTTTCCGCGGTGCTTGGCGACTTTGAATAGAGTGCCAGCATTCTCGGATCGCGAATTTGCATCAATTTGTTGGACACGGCGATTTCGATTTTCCGCAGCGAATCCACTAGTTGCTTGTCGCAGTTTTTCGAAGTGAAGGAAATCGCAATTGCGTCGCGGCATTCGTGCTTCGACAACTCGAACTCGGGTTTTTCAGTTATTCCACGATGAAGAATCATGGGGATTGCTGATTGAAAAATAACTGGACGAGTCTCAGCTGACTCTGGCGATTTCCAAACAATATTGCGGAAAAGGCTAGAGCCGTTAACTGAAGACGTCGGTTCGCCAATAAGAAATTCAGCAACCGAATCTGGCCGGAGAATAGATTCGCTATCAAAAAGAGCCATGCTACTCAATTCTTAAGAGCGTTTCTTGTATTATAGCTTGAGTAGAAAATCTCATGAAAAATCGCTGCATTTTCGACTTATATTTATACTAGCTTAGATCGTCTGTCAAACATCTGCTCAATTGAGTGTTGCATAACCATTTCCGTATTTTCAAAATTTTCCACTCCTGGAGATACTCATTACGTGATTGTGCCCTAAAGCCTTTCACATTAATTACAAAATAAAAATTCAATATAATCACTTGCTGCTTCTGAGTTTAATTGCGAAATGGTTCGCACATTTAAAAGTCGTGCATAAGAATTCAACTTGATGCGCTGCACGATGGAAATATTGTGAGAAAAACATTGCTTGTCTCTAATTGTAAATCCTCGACTTATGTTTTATGAGCAAGACTAACTAGCTAATTAAAGTTTGACAAATTTTAAGCAAAACATGCACGCAAATTAAAATTTGTAAGTCTAACTGTTAAACTGCGCGGGACTTGCTATGCATTTCGGCATAAGAAAACCTCGCATGTGTCAGATACGAGGTTTTCCCTCGTGCCGATTCGGTAAGAAAAATTTCTAAGTCTTGCCCCCGGTCTCGCGGACTTGCTATGCATTTCGGCATAAGAAAATCACGCATGTGTCAGATGCGAGGTTTTGCGTCGTGCCGATTGGGTAAGAAAAATTCTTGGCTCTCAGCCCTCGCGGGACTTACTATGTATTTCACCATAAGGAAACCTCGTATGTGTCAGATAATGGGGTCTTGGCGCGGTACTTACTATGTATTTCGCCATAAGGAAACCCCGTATGTATCAGAATTTTGTATACTACTCACAGAACTGGTCGCATTCAAGTTAATCAATTAATTATTGAGCTTCGAAAATAGCACCAAATATTCATTCTCATTCAATTAGTTCAGTCAAGCGAGTGCTAGGGAAGTGGCTTATTGAGTTGCACAACACTCCTCTGAAAGGCCTTGTAGCCCCCAAGCTGGCAAAGCCAGAATCCTGCATCCGGACTTGAGCCGGTGCTCGTAAACAATGGCTGGAACTTTGATTAGTTAGGCAGCCATCCGGGAGGGCAACCCAGACTCAGGAAAGAGAAGCATCCTGCTCGTGCCAGCTTAAAATGAAGCCGGTCTTTCGTGAGAAGAAGCGACGCTCTGGCTGAAACAAAATGCCCTCTCAACTTGCACCCGCAGCGGCCGTGTACGTCAGGGCGAGCATCATGGCCAAAGAGCGAACGGTCAAGACGAAGAAGACGGCGCTAATTAAGGAGGAGTTGAAAAGCCCGAACTTCCGCGAGGAACTCGCCTTCCATCTGGCGCCGGATGTCACGGACGATGTCTACCTTTTCGTGCTCATCTGCGCCAAGTCGAAGCGCGGCTCCCACCGCCTTCTGGGCAAGACCGTTGTGGGCCCCGTCCGCTACGCGCAGGGCAGCGGCGTCGACCAATGGAACGACTGTTTTCGCAACCAGCCGAGCATCGTCTATCAGTGGCACGACGTCTACTAGGTCTCCGGGATTGGAGGAGCGCATCAGGAGACACAAGCTCTGCGTGTTCCGGAATGTTCCCAGAGTGATTTACTATACAATTGTAGATGTTGTGTTCGCTTGCTGTAGAAGCCCAGGCATTATCCGGTCTGTAATCGCCATGTCCTGGAAGTTGAATAAAAAAACTGGCTTGGCGCCTTGGTCCTTCGCAATGTTTAATGTCCCCTCGGGGTCGGAGACTGACAGAGTTAATAGAAATGGGGCGGGGCGGCCATCGATTTTATCTCCTCGCGGAGCTGGTGCCGGGCGCTCTTTCCTGGTAAATAATTGAAGTGGCCCGACCGCATGTATTCAGCTGCAGCAAGGCGGGTGGAAATGCGCGGGCATGCGCCAGTGCAAGTCTGTGCCCAGTTTGTCTTGGCACTTAACGGACTCTCGCACGAGCGAATTGCTCCGGCGCGAAGGATTCATCCGTGACTTTCAGACGAATGCATCGGGGGATGATCGAGTCCGTATTCTCTTTTTAGCCATAATTTATAACCGGCAGAACCGGCAATATTGCTTTCTGGTGCTATAATACAGTTTGGATGCGGATGTCTCGCGAATACCGAGTTAAACAAACTTTTTCTTGCAATCGCATCCCCACAGTCATCCTTTTGCCAAACGTCTCAGATCTTCGGGTGACGGCTTTATTGCAATCCTGAGCCCGCCCTTGTCTGCATCCGTCCTGCTCTAATGAAGAAATATTGCCCCATGAGGCAGCAGTGTGAACCGTCTCTTG
The DNA here is from genome assembly GCA_950096795.1 of Macrostomum cliftonense. Classification (NCBI taxonomy): domain Eukaryota; kingdom Metazoa; phylum Platyhelminthes; family Macrostomidae; genus Macrostomum; species Macrostomum cliftonense. Next base: position 30,215 of record CATNEM010000299.1, on the reverse strand, counting down.
TTCCCCGTCTCTCGACAATTGATTTTGAGCGCAGACGCTTCTCAAATTTATTGCTTTACCAATAGCCGAGAAGCCTCAAGGCACGCAGCGCCGCACTGAGCCCACTTCGAATTGGCATAGGAAAGATAAGGCAAAGTAAAGTCAGTCCAGCAGTGCAAATGGTCTTTCATGACTCCGGCAGCTTGTTCACCTCAATGTACTTCACACTGCGACTGTTCAACCACGTCATGAAGTAGAAGTTCCGGCTGGTGACGCCGCGCTGTTGGAACCAGTCCAACTCGCCTCTGATCAGGTCCAGACGGATGTCACCATTGTCGGACTCGCCTCTAGCAAAAATCTGCGGACATTGATAATCGTTCTGGCAATTTGCGCATGCCAAGTATCAAGTATGCAGTCTGTCTGAGCAAAGCCCGTGCGTCAGTTTTGAGCTTACAGCCTTGCAGACCTCGCACTCGGCGGCAAACAGGCGGTCGTACTGGCCGGGGTCGTAGTTTGCGCCAGTCTCAATATAGAACCGCACCCGATCCTGCGGATGGGAGCACTGAGCTGCTAATGGGGGAGTAGCCAGCTTTTTGCTGTTCTGGTATTGGCGGTACATCCTGACTGGCGGAGCGTGTTAAACTGGCCAATTTAATTTTCCATTTGCTCAATAGCTGCTCAGGGTCAGGCTTTTATGACACTGTACGCTAAGCTGTGCTGTCGCTAGTACAGTGCAATACAATAGCAAAAGCGTGAAGCTCTCTCTCTCTTCCTCCGGTAGCCATAGCTACAAAGGCTGAGCGCTTGAGGCGAAAGCGTACATCAGAACATTCCCTACTTTCAACTCTTTATATTAAGGGAGTTGTAGCCTAGTGGCTAGGGTGCCTGCCTTATGACCGGAAGGTCGTGGGTTCGAGTCCCGGCCCCTAGGAGACAATATGTGTCCTTGAGCAAGGCACCTAATCCCGCATCGCTTCAGTCCACCCAGCTGTGATGGGGTACCAGCATATACTGGGTAATAACTGATCCTGAAGCAGGCCCATCTTACCCTGTCACTGTGCGGCTTTATGAGTGAAGATTCCCTGTTCACCAGGCAGGTTCAAAATAAAAGATGGAGCTGGCATTGGGGCGCCTATCATGCCCGTGAGTGTTTCAGGTGCAACGGGTTTTGCAGTCTTCACCTGCATCAGCACCCGCGCTACAGGTTTACGTGTCAGCGTCAGTTATTATTATTACTATTATTATTATTAACTCGTTTTTAAGAACGACCCGTTTGTACAGAAAGGTAATGCATAGACCACTCTTGAAGATGAATGAAATTAAAATTCGCATTATTGCTAAAATTCTTATTCTGATTGTAATATTTTACAGCTACAACTTTTCAACTAGTTTTTTTAGTCACATACATTTCCCGAAATCACTAGTAAATATTATAAGCAGCATTGAATGGCGAATAGGAAAGATTAGGCAAGGCTTTTCTAGTCAGTGTATAGTGGAGTGTTTCTGGCATTTATGCCGTTCAGAGCTTTGGCAGCTCATCCACCTCCTTGTATTTGATGTTCTGTCGTTCTATCCAGGCCAGGAAGAAGTAGTCATTATCCGTCACGCCGCGCTGCTGGAACCAGTCCCGCTCGCCGCGGATCAGGCGCAGCATGATGCCGCCATTGTCGGACTCGCCCTGGGCGAAGGTCTGCGGGCGGGCATTCAAAACTCACGCTTTTGATCTGCTTTATATATCAAGAAACCGATAGTTGGCATCGTACTGGAAGGTCTTGAAGGAAGTTCTGATTGTGGCAGACAATCAGACTAAGGGCTCAGGTGACAGCAGACATTCCATGACATCCTCAGAACATGCTTAAAAACACTTACAGAATTGCAAGCTTGGCACACAGCCAAGAACCTGAAGTCATACTGGCCATGATCGTAGCAGCCCGTCCTCATCATCTGGAATCGAACTTGGTCCACTGGATGCGGGCACTTGGCTGCCGGCGGATTCGGCGCTGCCGCGGCTTTCTCGCTGTTCTTGAACTGCTGGTACATTTGCCGGCGGAAGTCGCATAGAAGATACACAGTACTCTGCAGCGATTAGGGCTCAACTTTATGCGCTAGCAATTCCCGCTTGATGAATTAAGGCGCTCTCAAACAAGCCTCAGACTGTACTCAGGTGTACTCAGGGCGAGGCATTCATGCAGCCGTACAAATTTTCTGAGCGTTCTTTTGTACTCTAGTCTCTCGCTTCTGCACAATAGGGCTTGGGTAGATCTTATTGGTAGTCATGGTTACGGATGGCTAAAGTAGCTCAGCTGACCGCATGGGATTGCATGCAGCCCATGGGGGGTGGGCAGTGCTCTGCCGACTTGTCAAGAGATTGCATGGAGTACTCTGATAAAGATGAGTTCATTTTTTTATTCTTAAATTTTCTTGCGAATCATCTAAAAAAGGCAATTTGACATCATTAATCACAAGGCAACCTGAATCAGTTGGATGGTGACTGACAGAAATATACCGATAACGTCTAGCAGATTGACACAAGGCGGAAGGGCTGAAAATAGCCTGCATGAAAAATTTAAAAGAATTCACATGTTTCGGGCCAGCAATGCATTTTTATTTTTAGGGCGAGGTCTGTGGGAACATCTGGCCGTCTGGAAATCCTATATTTAGCCCAAAAATGGGAAGATTTGCCAGTATCGAATCAAATGAATTTTTTGCCCATGGGTGGACTTAATACTCGATTTCAGGATGATATCAATCAACTTTTGAATGACAGTAATATATTTTCTTAACTAAAGATTATTATAAGGATAAGGTGTGATCGAATGCCTGACGGTCTGGTGCATGCATCGGGTGAAAGAAAAATTTCACGCCCCCAGCAGTTGCTTCTTCTATTGTACGAGCTGCATGCACTGTTCAATGGAACGAGAATGCACGTACAAGCAGAGTACACTTGTATTCATCTTGCAAGCTCTGCTATTGAGTACAGTCTCCTCGTGGGTAGCAAGGAAGGGTGAGAGTGTGTTCTGAAGCCCTAATCTGCTATTCATCAAGAGAATTTTATAAACTAAAGCCAACAGCTTCTGGTACTGCCAAGTTGCTTCCAGCTGTCACTCCAACATGTATCGACATGCAATGAAAGCGACCGCAACTTCAAGTCCAAAAGAAGACCAGTGCTCACATCCCAATGAGAAAGCGCTATTTCACATGGTGAGGTACGGCTGGTGGGACCAAGGCCAGTATGACTACGGGTTCGCTGTGGAGTGCCAGGCTTGCCAATCTGTAAGTCCCGGTGCCCAGCTAGCTTTTAAGCCGCAAAATACACTGACATGAAATTTTCACTCCAATATTCAGATTTTCGCCAGAGGTGACACCGAGAATGGAAGCATTTTTCTACAACAGCTTCAGGGCCAACTGGACTGGTTCAAGCAGCGAGGCGTTTCAAATAACTATTTGTTCTTCATGGGCTGGCTAAGTGATCAAAGCCTGAAATTTCGTGTTGTGGAAAAGCTGCCGGAGTCTCAATAGTTAAACCGCCAGAAGTGACTCATTTACCTATACGAAACATGGCGTTGGCTATTTTTGCCACTACCGGTTTGCACTGTTTGCACAGGAAGTCAATAAAATGATCAAAAACCCTTGTTTTGCGTATAATGCACAAGATATCTGGGTCAGAATTTAAAGAGAAATGTTTCAGAGTGTACATTTGCATTTCTCATATTGAAATGAAAATATTAAAGAGATAATTAATAATATTTGACACTATTAAAATCATTATAGCCATGATTAAATTTCACCAGCAATCAAATAAAAGCCATAATAAATAGTACTTAAAATGCAGAATACGAAGTACAAAATTTAAAAGCTAAGATAAAAATAAGATGACGTGCAGGAACAAAAACTGTTTTGGGAGCCCAACAGCCCATAGAATGAGCATGCAGCCATCGAGCATGTTCAAATGTAATGATGTATTGCTCGCTATGCCTTATTTTACTGGAACTTTTAGTACAAAAATTATTTTAAAATGCTATGCAACTTTCATCCGTGGATAGGCAAATTGGCAGTAAGGCAATTCGGCAACTTAAAATAGGTAGATACAGATCAATTACAGTTCAGGCATGCAGGCATGCAAATCATGTTGGTAAATTGTAAACCGATGAGTATTACCTCCGTGAGTACTCATCGATTACTCGGTTGTAGTTAAATGGGATGTCTTTATGAACAGCCAGCAAGGCAAGTCCATTCAGCCGACGTTCACCCGTGGTCGATCGGGTGTTTGTCTTTAGAAGACGCAGGGTACAGCAGTGCGTTTCGTCACTGGAGTCGTAAGGAAGATTGTCAGCAGCTTGCAGATGTTTGGCCACAAGCTTCCATTACACCGCTGGATTGAGTCTGAGATGCTCATGGCATTTCGTTCAGCTAGAGGCAAGTCATGGCAAACTGCTTGCCAACGTTCAAAATTCTGCCAGGCACACTGCACATGCGTTGCCATTGCTCCTCAAACGCTTCTTCTGCCATTTCAGTAGTTTTCGGAAATGCGCGGTACTTTTCTGCAATTGGCTGATCTCGATGGTGTTTTCTGTGAAGCTTCTCTGCCGCGGTGAATACGGAATTGAACTTGACATCTCTATCATCACTGCGCCAAGCCTTCAAGACGCACAAAATGCGATCAGCCTACAGACTGACAGCAACGAGATCAATAGCCTTTCCCTTGAATGTACATCAAACACATGTGATTTACTCATTTTTAATGGCAGCACTTATTATGTTAATTAGTATTTATACCTTATTATTTTATGCCTACAGTAAATGTAAATTGATTTTATATGATCATAAAAGATTATATGGACATATATTATATTACATGCCAACTCGACTTAAGATTTTTTCATTTGATTTCAGGAATGAAAATTACATGGAGTTAATGAATACTGTTACTCGATAGTTCATATGTAGGAAAACGATAACCTAGTAATGTATTTGTTTAACTGATATTTTTCTTGTAAAATTCTGGAATCGCTTCTTGAAAAGCCCCATGGAACGAAAATATTATTTCTTCGCTCAACGAAAACCTCAACCATGAAAGTAAGGAAAGTTATGGACCTTGAAGAAATTAAAAGGTGTTTAACTTTTTATTCATTTTTTGCACACTTAAATTCATAACTAAATATTTTTATAATACTATTGTTCATTTAATTGCTCTACAAAATTTCGCTACTCAAACCAACAACATTTTGCTTCACAATGTCTAAATTTTAAGCAGCCTAGACGTTTAAAAAAACGGAGTAGCTATAGACACGGCCGCCGTGCAGGCTCCCATTGTCACGACTCACGGCCGCCGTGTTTCCAGAGTGCCAGAGAGCGGCGGCCGTGTCTATAAGTATGGTCAACATTAGAGCTAGGTTTTAGGCTATACAGTAGCTACCGGCTACCTAAAAGCCATTGGCATCAGAGGCCAATCTGGCAACCAACATTTTCCAAGTTAGTTGCCAATGACCAAATAGTCTGTCACATTTTATTTTTATTACTGCCGAAATTGGCTTGGTTGAAAACATGAAGCCTAAACTGATATGATTATGAGCATATTATTTTTTCATAAATGCATAAAATTTGTTGTAAATAATAAATTAACAACTGCCAACTATATCGAGTTTTTTTTTATATTGAGACTTTTGTACATTTTTTGTCTATAGTTGGCAATTGGCAACTAAAGATAACAATTAGCAACAAATTTTCAAGTTCCAGTTGCCATTGGATTTCTGACTAAAAACATCACATTAGAGACATGGCTGCCATGTCTATAAGCTTTTGCATTATAGACATGGTCGCCATGTCTCTAATAAGTAAAGAATTAAATAAACAATAAAAAAATAGCTTTTTATAAAATTGTTTTTTTTCTTGTATATTAAAGTGGTCTCAATTATTAGTCTACCAAATTAAAAAACAAAAGATATAGTAAAAATATAAGATGATAGGCCCAATTTATTATAAATGCTTGAAATATATTTTTAATGTAAATGGGGTTTTGGTACTTAAAAACCCTTAAAAATTTGGCATAGAAAATCTAAAATTACATAAAATCTCCAATAATAAGGCCAAACTAAAAAACTTGGAAATCCACCAGGCTTATATGTAGTTAGAACAACAAATTAAGTTCTAATAGTAATTAATGTACTACAATATTTTAATTTATTAATATAATATATCCTTTTTTAAAATATAAATTAGTCTTTTCCTTTTGTTGATTCCAACAATGATAATAATCATACTCTTTAAAGTTGGCTAAAAGTATAATAAATGCCAAAAATAGATGCACCTTTTTTAGAAAGTAGCATTGCTAAAAAATTTTAACCATACAGTCACATGATAAAAAAGTAAATAACAAAGGGAGGAAGGGAAGAAGCAAATGAGAAGTGAAAATCATCAGGGCCAGGCATCCCTACACCTATCTATCCTATTTATCAAAACTCAGTGTGCACTTGAATTTTAGTTTATAACTTGAGACAGGGCAAGAGCATATCCATTTTTGGAGTAAAATATATAATTTTATTGTATTATTAATTGTTAGACCTGCTAAAAGCAAATCAAATTTTGATAGATAATTTTTTACAAATGATTTATTTAAATTGTAGTATATTTATAATTTATTTAATGCTTGATAGAAACCAGATTCTTTGTTAGAAGTAAGTATTTTAAAGCATCTCCCACAATAATATTTTATTCCAAGTTCTAATATTTTAAGTTATTATTTGCTTAACAAACTAATGCCTTATTTCTTTATTATCTAGTGAAACCCCAGGATTTATATTATACTAATACTAGTAATCAATAAGCAACCTTAAGGTATTAATTTGCTATATATTGTAGGATATTCCAAAGGTATTTCTACTCAAATTTGGTAATATAAGGATAATTGACAATAAATAATCTTATTAAAGGACTACACTTGGCATTGTTAATGAAAATTTTAACCTTAATTAGCATTATTAGCATTAGTAGAAAAAGTATTAGCATGAAAATAGATAGTTTTATTTCTTGCTTCTAAGTTATAAAAATTAGATAATTATATATTAGATAGATAATAACCATTATAATGGTTTTGTATTAATTATTTAAAATTAAAATTTTGCATTAGGATTTTAAAATTTAAATTCCTAAACCATATGGATAAACTAATTTTGCCTCAATTTTTATTAATTAGATTAGTATTGTAGTCATTTGTTCTTTAATGTCTACTTTATATCAAATTTTTATCAAATAACAGACATTAATGCTTGTGATTAATCTTCAATTGGCATTTTGGTTTGTACTAATATAAACCAAACATTCTATTATGCGCAGAAATATTAATTAAAAAAATAGCACAATATATACTAAAACATTTTTAGGAAATATGTATACAATTGTAAATTGCCATTGGCAGAATAGAGAAATATTTTAGTGATAAGTAATACTAAGAAGCAAAATATCTTCTGCATCTATTTATCCATCATTATATATTTTTCTTGGCTTAAGTCATTCTAAATACAAAAAACTTTTGCATGGGCTATCTTCATTAAATTTCATTTTTAGTACAAATCTGATACTTCAAGAGAACTATAAAATATTTGCATTTATATTTTGTAGAAAACCCTTAATGCATAAAAAATGTGCATTGCCTAATACCAAGGTAATATTTTGGCAAAAGATATTTCGGTAAAAAATACCTACGCAAATATTTAATGGCAAAAGACTGATACAATTGCTTTATTCTAGCCTTTGTTAATACTAAGAATTGTGCATTTATTATATTAATGAAAATGTGCTTGAAGCTACAATTGCTCTAGTCTTTTATTGCTCTTTTAACTCAGCTTTTATTCTGCAGCTCTGCTGCACATATTTTACTTAAGGCTTATACCCTGCATTAGTGCACATTCTATGGCATAGGTAACTATGACCTCAAAGCATGCAGTTCTTGTCAAAAATTTGCATTTATTTTGAAACTCTGTTTTAAATGTTGTTATAATTTTTCATAAATAAAAATGGTAAAAAATTACCTCAAGTTACCCCAATAAATTAGTACATTAAATCTGACAATGCACCATTTTTTGCTCCAAGTAACTTTTTACTTCTAGGGTAAATGGCTTAAAATAAGGCAGTGTAAAGTTGCATACCTTAGATTTCATTTATCAACAATAAAAAATTTTTTTATTTTAAAATTCTTCTCTTTTGACTGAAATTAAACAATCTTAACATATAGCATATTTTTGTTATTTCATGAAAGTATTGGCAATATTTAATTATAGTGGTAAAGCTACACAGAAATGTAACTAGTCTTTACAAATATATTGGGAGATGTACTTGGGACATAATTTAGTTTTATTGTGAATCAATAGTATTTTATTAAAATAAAAATTGTATAAGATACCATATATTGATATACATACACTCGTAAATAGAATAGGTATGTGATAAAAACTAGAAAATAGTATATATTTCTAGCTGAGTAGTAAATTAGGGTCAGCTATGAATGTTTTATGGCTGATGTTACATGTGTTAGTTAGTTATGTATCTATCTTAGCTACATAATATGTTCTGATCTATCAATGATGAGTGCGCAGGGGTCCAGAATCCGGGCCGGCATGTGGACCCGGCGCCTGAAGGACCGCCTTCGGGTGCGACAACACTAGCTGCCTATTGCTTGATAGCCTCTGAGATTTGATGGTCTTGCCACTTAGTATGTAAGCAAATCGGGAATCAGTCAGTCTGTCATTGGCCAGTTCTCCATTCCGCATTCCAGCCCTCTTATTGCCTTGACCGCCAGCACCAACCAGCACCACCGCCATCATGTCCAACATTCCGCCGCCCTACCTGTTCGGGCAGGCATTCTATCTGTACCAGCTGCCCCAGGCCGCGCCTGTCCCCGGCATGCCGGGCATCACCGTGCCGCCCCCGCTGCCCCCCATGGTGCCGCCGCCCCCGCTGCCGCCACCTTCGATGATGCCGACGTCCTTGGCAGCGACAGCGCCGACTTCCGCCGGCGGCGATTTGGCGAGGCAGCCGCAGCCGGGGCCCCAGCCGGTTCAGTCCGGCGCCGCCGCGGCCGCTGCTCAGCCGCCTCCGCACCAGCCGGACGGCGAGCTCTCCCAGGAGCGACTGCGCGAGAAGGCGCGCAAGTGGGCGCAGCTGCAGGAGCAACGCTACGCCGAGAAGCGCAAATTCGGCTTCGTTGACGCTCAGAAGGAGGAGATGCCGCCGGAGCACGTGCGCAAAATCGTGCGCGACCACGGCGATATGACCAGCCGGAAATTCCGCCACGACAAGCGCGTCTACCTTGGCTCGCTTAAGTACATGCCGCACGCCCTGCTTAAGCTGCTGGAGAACATGCCGATGCCCTGGGAGCAGATCCGGGATGTCAGCGTGCTGTACCACATCACCGGGGCCATCACTTTTGTCAACGAGATTCCTTGGGTGAGTGGCCTGAAGTGACGTCAACTTTTCTGACTTTAGTGTGTTGCCCCCCATCCATCCGAGTATTCAGTGTGTTGCCACCCTCTCCCATCCGGGTATTCAGTGTGTTGCCACCCTCTCCCATCCGGGTATTCAGTGTGTTGCCCCCCACCCATCCGAGTATTCAGTGTGTTGCCACCCACCCATCCGAGTATTCAGTGTGTTGCCACCCTCTCCCATCCGGGTATTCAGTGTGTTGCCCCCCACCCATCCGAGTATTCAGTGTGTTGCCACCCTCTCCCATCCGGGTATTCAGTGTGTTGCCCCCCACCCATCCGAGTATTCAGTGTGTTGCCACCCTCTCCCATCCGGGTATTCAGTGTGTTGCCACCCTCTCCCATCTGGGTATTCAGTGTGTTGCCACCCACCCATCCGAGTATTCAGTGTGTTGCCACCCTCTCCCATCCGGGTATTCAGTGTGTTGCCACCCACCCATCCGAGTATTCAGTGTGTTGCCACCCTCTCCCATCCGGGTATTCAGTGTGTTGCCACCCTCTCCCATCCGGGTATTCAGTGTGTTGCCACCCACCCAACCGGGTATTCAGTGTGTTGCCACCCTCTCCCATCCGGGTATTCAGTGTGTTGCCACCCTCTCCCATCCGGGTATTCAGTGTGTTGCCACCCACCCAACCGGGTATTCAGTGTGTTGCCCCCCACCCATCCGAGTATTCAGTGTGTTGCCACCCTCTCCCATCCGGGTATTCAGTGTGTTGCCACCCACCCAACCGGGTATTCAGTGTGTTGCCCCCCACCCATCCGAGTATTCAGTGTGTTGCCCCCCACCCATCCGAGTATTCAGTGTGTTGCCCCCCACCCATCTGAGTACTCAGTGTGTTGCCCCCCACCCATCCGAGTATTCAGTGTGTTGCCCCCCACCCATCTGAGTACTCAGTGTGTTGCCCCCCACCCATCCGAGTATTCAGTGTGTTGCCCCCCACCCATCCGAGTATTCAGTGTGTTGCCCCCCACCCATCTGAGTACTCAGTGTGTTGCCCCCCACCCATCCGAGTATTCAGTGTGTTGCCCCCCACCCATCTGAGTACTCAGTGTGTTGCCCCCCACCCATCCGAGTATTCAGTGTGTTGCCGCCCTCACATCCGGGTATTCAGTGTGTTGCCGCCCTCACATCCGAGTATTCAGTGTGTTGCCACCCACCCATCCGGGTATTCAGTGTGTTCCCGCCCTCCCCACTTTGCTGCTTCATCTCCTACGCCCTTGGAACCCAGACTCCGGCTGTCCCGCACCCGCCTGCAGGTGATCGAGCCGCTGTACATCGCCCAGTGGGGCACCATGTGGATCGCGATGCGCCGCGAGAAGTACGATCGTCGCCACTTTAAACGCATGCGCTTTCCGCCATTCGACGACGAGGAGCCGCCGCTGGACTACAGCGACAACATCCTGGACGTGGAGCCGCAGGAGGCCGTGCAGCTGGAGCTGGACCCAGACGAGGACGGGCCGGTGGCGGAGTGGTTCTACGAGCACAAGCCGCTGGTGGGCACCGGCATGGTGAACGGCGCCACCTACAGGCGCTGGAACCTCACGCTGCCGGTCATGTCCTGCCTGTACCGGCTCGGCAACCAGCTGCTCACCGACCTGGTCGATGACAACTACTTTTACTTGTTCGACCTGAAGAGCTTCTTCACCGCCAAGGCGCTCAACGTGGCCATCCCGGGCGGGCCGAAGTTCGAGCCCCTGGTGAAGGACCGCGTCCTCGAGGACGAGGATTGGAACGAGTTCAACGACATTCACAAGATCATCATCAGGCAGCCGATCCGCACCGAGTACAGGATCGCCTTCCCGTACCTGTACAACTCCTACCCGTTTCAGGTGAGACATTTGCCTGACTTTCTGTCCCAGCCTGAGCCCACCTGAGCTAGGTTATTAATGGGGAAATATTTGCAAAGCAACGATGCCAAAGCCGATGATGAGTGCGCAGGGGTCCAGAATCCGGGCCGGCATGTGGACCCGGCGCCTGAAGGACCGCCTTCGGGTGCGACAACACTAGCTGCCTATTGCTTGATAGCCTCTGAGGCTGGTACGGCTGGTCGAGTCAGGGCTTGCAGCATTGGGACACTGCTAGAGCCTCAGCCTAATCCCGTTGAACTCCAGGTGCACCTGAGCTGGTACCACACGCCTAACGTGGTGTTCATCAAGACCGAGGACCCGGATCTGCCGGCCTTTTTCTACGACCCGCTGATCGCGCCAATCACCTCGCGCACCGCCGCGGCCAAGTCGGCCGAGTCTCAGCTCACTGACGAGGAGCTGGAGGAGTTCGAGCTGCCCGACACCGTGGCCGCCTTCATGTCCGAGTTCCCGCTGTACACTGACAACACGGCCAACGGCATCGGCCTGCTCTGGGCGCCGCGGCCCTTCTGCCTGCGCTCCGGCCACACCAGGCGCGCCGTTGACGTGCCTCTGGTGAAGAGCTGGTACCGGGAGCACTGCCCCACCGGCATGGCCGTCAAGGTGCGCGTGTCCTACCAGAAGCTGCTTAAGTGCTACGTGCTCAACGCGCTCAAGCACAGGCACCCCAAGCCGCAGAAGAAGCGTTACCTGTTCAGATCGTTCAAGGCCACCAAGTTCTTCCAGATGACTACGCTGGACTGGGTTGAGGTGAGTCCCGAGAGATGCACAGAGTGTGATAGAGTAACAAAGTAAGAAAGAGAGAAGGGACAGGGGGTGAAGAGAGGGACAGGGGGTGAAGAGAGGGACAGGGGGTGAAGAGAGGGACAGGAGGGTCAAGGGAGGTGAAGGAAGGGACAGGAGGGTGAAGGGAGGGACAGGAAGGTGAAGGAAGGGACAGGAGGGAAAAGAAGGGACAGGAGGGTGAAGGGAGGGACAGGAAGGTGAAGGAAGAGACAGGAGGGAAAAGAAGGGACAGGAGGGTGAAGGGAGGGACAGGAAAGTGAAGGAAGAGACAGGAGGGAAAAGAAGGGACAGGAGGGTGAAGGGAGGGACAGGAAGGTGAAGGAAGGGACAGGAGGGAAAAGAAGGGACAGGAGGGAAAAGAAGGGACAGGAGGGAAAGGAAGGGACAGGTGAGTGGCTAGTTAACTAGTTGAACTACCGATTTGTCCCTGCTATTTCCAAGGCATTGTTTTGGGTAAAACTTTTAAGCTAAATTAAACAAAGCAAAAAAGTGCATTGCCCTTTCCCATTCCTTCGAAACAGGCGGGCCTGCAAGTGTGCCGCCAAGGCTACAACATGCTGAACCTGCTGATCCACCGCAAGAACCTGAACTACCTTCACCTGGACTACAACTTCAACCTGAAGCCTGTGAAGACCCTCACCACCAAGGAGCGCAAGAAGAGCCGCTTCGGCAACGCGTTTCACCTTTGCCGCGAGATCCTCCGCCTCACCAAGCTGATCGTGGACTGCCACGTGCAGTACCGGCTGGGCAATGTGGACGCCTTCCAGCTGGCCGACGGCCTCCAGTACCTGTTCGCCCACGTCGGCCAGCTGACCGGCATGTACCGCTACAAGTACAAGCTGATGCGCCAGATCCGCATGTGCAAGGACCTCAAGCACGTCATTTACTACAGGTTCAACACAGGGCCTGTTGGCAAGGGGCCCGGCTGCGGCTTCTGGGCTCCAATGTGGCGCGTCTGGCTGTTCTTCCTGCGCGGCGTCACCCCGCTGCTGGAGCGCTGGCTCGGCAACCTGCTTAGCCGGCAGTTCGAAGGCCGGCACAGCAAGGGCATCGCCAAGAATGTCACCAAGCAGCGCGTCGAGTCGCACTACGACCTGGAGCTGCGCGCCGCCGTCATGCACGACATTGTGGACATGATGCCCGAAGGCATCAAGCAGAACAAGGCCCGCGCCATCCTGCAGCACCTCAGCGAGGCTTGGCGCTGCTGGAAGGCCAACATTCCGTGGAAGGTGAGGCTTTTAGAGGGATAATTCAGTCAGCACCGCTCCTCCCAAGATCCCACCTGCGTAACCCACTGATCCCCACCACCCCGCCTCGCCCAGGTGCCCAACATGCCGATCCCCATCGAGAACATGATCCTGCGCTACGTGAAGGCCAAGGCGGACTGGTGGACCAACACCGCCCACTACAACCGCGAGCGAATCCGCCGCGGCGCCACGGTTGACAAGACCGTCTGCAAGAAGAACCTCGGCCGCCTGACCCGCCTGTACCTGAAAGCCGAGCAGGAGCGCCAGAGCAACTACCTGAAGGACGGGCCGTACGTGTCCCCAGAGGAGTCGGTGGTGGTGTACACCACCCTGGTGCACTGGCTGGAGTCGCGCAACTTTGTCCCGATCCCAGCGCCGCCGGTGACGTACAAGCACGACACCAAACTGCTGATCCTGGCGCTGGAGCGGCTCAAGGAGGCTTACAGCGTCAAGTCGCGGCTCAACCAATCGCAGCGCGAGGAGCTCGGCCTGATTGAGCAGGCCTACGATAATCCGCACGAGTGCCTGTCTCGGATCAAGCGGCACCTGTTCACCCAGCGGGTCTACAAGGAGATCGGCATCGAATTCATGGACCTGTACAGCCACGTGGTGCCCGTGTACGAGGTTGAACCGCTGGAGAAGATTACAGACGCCTACTTGGACCAGTACCTGTGGTTCGAGGCTGACAAGCGGCGCCTGTTCCCGCCCTGGGTGAAGCCTGCCGATAGCGAGCCGGTGCCGCTGCTGGTGTACAAGTGGTGCCAGGGTGAGAGTCGGGTCCTGTGTCTTTGTTATCTTACTGCTTTGAGTCCAAGTTATAGACAGAGCCTGGTGCTTAGATACCTTTAATCTAAGTGGCTAGCTAGTTGAAGGCATGTCCAGAAGCTACGGGACTGTCCAGAAGCTGTGGGGACTGTTCAGAAGCTAGGGGGACTGTCCAGAAGCTATGGGGACTGTCCAGAAGCTATGGGGACTGTCCAGAAGCTGTGGGGACTGTCCAGAAGCTGTGGGGACTGTTCAGAAGCTGTGGGGACTGTCCAGAAGCTATGGGGACTGTCCAGAAGCTATGGGGACTGTCCAGAAGCTGTGGGGACTGTCCAGAAGCTGTGGGGACTGTTCAGAAGCTGTGGGGACTGTCCAGAAGCTGTGGGGACTGTCCAGAAGCTGTGGGGACTGTCCAGAAGCTATGAGAGCTGTCCAGAAGCAATCGGGGCTCTTACAAGCTAAGCCCTGAAAGCCATCAATTTAAACCTAAATGCGAGACTTTCCTCCGCGCCCCGCCAGGCCTGAACAACCTCAGCCAGGTGTGGGACTGCGACGAAGGCGAATGCGGCGTGATGATGCAGTCCCAGCTGGAGAAGATGCACGAGAAGATCGACCTGACGGTGCTGAACCGGCTGCTCCGCCTCGTCATGGACCACAACATCGCCGACTACATCTCGTCCAAGAACAACGTGTGCATCAACTACAAGGACATGAACCACATCAACGCCTACGGCATCATCCGCGGCCTGCAGTTCAGCAGCTTCGTGTCGCAGTTCCACGGCCTCGTGCTGGACCTGCTGCTGCTCGGCCTGGAGCGCGCCGCCGAGCTGGCCGGCCCGCCAGCCGCGCCCAACGACTTCCTGCAGTTCGAAAGCGTCGAGGTTGAGACCAGCCACCCCATCCGCATGTATTGCCGCTACATCGACCAGGTTTGGATCTTCTTCCGGTTCAGCGCCGACGACGCCAAGCACCTCATCCAGCGCTACCTGAACCAGCACCCCGACCCCAACAACGAGAACATCGTCGGCTACAACAACAAGAAGTGCTGGCCCAGGGACAGCCGGATGCGCCTCATGAAGCACGACGTCAATCTGGGCCGCGCCGTCTTCTGGGATATGAAGAACCGGATTCCCAGGTGAGCCGGGTTTGGGGATTCCGGGACCCTGGCCAGCCACCTCAGAGCTTGTCGTTTCAGTCACTAGCTTTGGGATAACTGGTTGAAGCTTTGGGATAACTGATTGCAGCTTTGGGACAACTGATTAGGGCTTTGGGAAAACTGATTGCAGCTTTGGGATAACTGATTAAAGCTTTGGGATAACTGATTAAAGCTTTGGGATAACTGATTGCAGCTTTGAGACAACTGATTAGGGCTTTGGGAAAACTGATTGCAGCTTTGGGATAACTGATTAAAGCTTTGGGATAACTGATTAAAGCTTTGGGATAACTGATTAAAGCTTTGGGATAGCTGATTAAAGCTTTGGGATAACTGATTGCAGCTTTGGGATAACTGATTAAAGCTTTGGGATAACTGATTAAAGCTTTGAAATAACTGATTAAAGCGTTGGGATGATTAAGGCTTTGGGATAAATAATATCAGTTTTGGGATAGCTAATTAGAGCTTTTTAATTATGAAACATTGCTTTAGCATGAGTGCAACCTGATTATAAATTCAACAATTTGCGCCTCAGGTCGATGTGCACCCTGCTCTGGGAGAACTCCTTCGTCTCTGTGTACAGCCGCGACAACCCCAACCTGCTGTTCAGCATGGGCGGCTTCGAGTGCCGCATCCTGCCCAAGTGCCGCACCGAGCACGAGGAGCTCACGCACCGCGACGGCGTGTGGAACCTGCAGAACGAGGTCACCAAGGAGCGCACCGCCCAGTGCTTCCTCCGCGTCTCGGACGACTCGCTGGCCAAGTTTCAGAATCGAGTGCGCCAGATCCTCATGGCGTCCGGCTCCACCACCTTCACCAAGATCGTGAACAAGTGGAACACGGCTCTCATCGGCCTCATGACCTACTTCCGCGAGGCGGCCGTCAACACGCAGCAGTTGCTGGACCTGCTAGTCAAGTGCGAGAACAAGATTCAAACTCGCGTGAAGATCGGCCTGAACTCCAAGATGCCCGCCAGGTTCCCGCCCGTGGTGTTCTACACGCCCAAGGAGCTGGGCGGCCTCGGCATGCTGTCCATGGGTCACGTGCTCATCCCGCAGAGCGACCTGCGCTGGTCGCAGCAGACGGACGCCGGCATCACCCACTTCCGCAGCGGCCTGTCCCACGAGGAGGACCAGCTGATTCCCAATCTCTACCGGTTGGTTTCCGCTTTCATATTTGCTTTCACATTGCGTCCCCCCGCGCTTACCTGTCACTCTCACCCCGGCCTTCCAGTTACATCATGCCCTGGGAGGCTGAGTTCATCGACTCGCAGCGCGTGTGGGCCGAGTACGCCCTGAAGCGCTCGGAGGCCAACGCGCAGAACAAGCGACTGACGCTGGAGGACCTCGAGGACTCCTGGGACCGCGGCGTGCCCCGCATCAACACGCTGTTCCAGAAGGACCGGCACACCCTGGCCTACGACAAGGGCTGGCGGGTTCGCACCGAGTTCAAGGCCTACCAGCTGCTCAAGCAGAACCCGTTCTGGTGGACGCACCAGAAGCACGACGGCAAGCTGTGGAATCTGAACAACTACCGCACCGACATGATCCAGGCGCTCGGCGGCGTTGAGGGAATCCTCGAGCACACGCTGTTTAAGGGCACCTACTTCCCCACCTGGGAGGGTCTGTTCTGGGAGAAGGCCAGCGGTTTCGAGGAGTCGATGAAGTACAAGAAGCTCACCCACGCCCAGCGCTCCGGCCTGAACCAGATCCCTAATCGGCGCTTCACCCTCTGGTGGTCGCCCACCATCAACCGGGCCAACGTGTACGTCGGCTTCCAGGTGCAGCTGGACCTCACCGGCATCTTCATGCACGGCAAAATTCCCACGCTGAAGATCTCGCTCATTCAGATTTTCCGAGCCCATCTGTGGCAGAAGATTCACGAGTCTGTCGTTATGGATATCTGCCAGGTGCGTGGGCTGTGTGGGGAGATTAAAAGCTAGATAGATTGATTGATTTATAGATTGACAGATTGACAGATAGAGATATAGATTGATAAGATAGATTGATTGATAGATTGACATATTGACATATTGATAGACAGACAGATAAATTTATTGATTGTTAGATGCATAGACAGATAAATTGATTGTTAGATACATAGATAGACAGATACATAGATTGATTGTTAGATACATAGATAGACAGAAAGATTGATAGATAGATAGATAGATAGATAGATAGATAGATAGATAGATAGAGATAGATAGATAGATTGTTAGATACATAGATAGACAGATAGATTGATAGATTGATAGATTTAAAGATTGACAGATAGATAGACTGATAGATTGATAGATAGACAGATAGATAGATTGATTGTTAGATACATAGATAGACAGATAGATAGATAGATTGTTAGATACATAGATAGACAGATAGATAGATAGATTGATAGATTGATAGATTTACAGATTGACAGATAGACAGATAGATAGATTCATAGATGGATAGATAGATAGATAGATTGATTGATTATAGGTGCATAGATAAATCGATAGACCAGCCCTAAGCCTATCGTCCCGACACCGCAGGTGCTGGACCAAGAGCTGGACGCCCTGGAGATCGAGACAGTGCAGAAGGAGACCATCCACCCGCGCAAGTCGTACAAGATGAACTCGTCCTGCGCCGACATCCTGCTGTTCGCCTCCTACAAGTGGCCGATTGCGCGGCCGTCGCTTCTGGCGGACACCAAAGACACCATGGACGGCACGACCTCGAACAAGTTCTGGATCGACATCCAGCTGCGCTGGGGCGACTACGACTCGCACGACATCGAACGGTACGCCAGGGCGAAGTTCCTGGACTACACGTCCGACAGCATGAGCATCTACCCCTCGCCCACCGGCTGCATGCTGGCCATCGACCTGGCCTACAACCTGCACAGCGCCTACGGCAACTGGTTCCCCGGCGCCAAGCCGCTCATCCAGCAGGCCATGGGCAAAATCATGAAGGCCAATCCCGCTCTGTACGTGCTGCGCGAGCGCATGCGCAAAGCCCTGCAGCTGTACAGCTCCGAGCCCACCGAGCCCTATCTGAGCTCGCAGAACTACGGCGAGCTGTTCTCCAATCAGATCATCTGGTTCGTTGACGACACCAACGTTTACAGGTGAGGGGGCCTGGCTGTCTCTCACTGACGGATCTCACTCAATCACTCACTCACTCACACTCACTCACTCACTCACTCACTCACTCACTAACTCACTCAATCACTCACTCACTCACTTACTCACTCACTCACTCACTCACTCACTAACTCACTTACTCACTCACCCACTCAATCACTCACTCACTCACCCACTCACTCACTCACTCACTCACTCACTAACTCACTTACTCACTCACCCACTCAATCACTCACTCACTCACCCACTCATGAACTCACTCATGAACTCATGAAGTCAAGGCACTGAAGAACTCACTCATGAACTCATGAAGTCAAGGCACTGAAGAACTCACTCATGAACTCATGAAGCCGATCACAACCTGTCACCCACTCACTGCCCGCTCCGCCCCTCCTGCCAGAGTGACCATCCACAAGACCTTCGAGGGCAACCTGACCACCAAGCCGATCAACGGCGCCATCTTCATCTTCAACCCGCGCACTGGCCAGCTGTTCCTCAAGATCATCCACACCAGCGTCTGGTCCGGCCAGAAGCGTCTCAGCCAGCTGGCCAAGTGGAAAACCGCCGAGGAGGTGGCCGCCCTCATCCGCTCCCTGCCTGTTGAGGAGCAGCCGCGCCAGGTCATCACCACGCGCAAGGGCATGTTGGACCCGCTGGAGGTTCACCTGCTGGACTTTCCTAACATTGTCATCAAGGGCAGCGAGCTGCAGCTGCCGTTTCAGGTTTGTCTACTGTGGAATTGGGGTGGCACTGAAGGATCAGGGGTTAGGCATTGAAGGATCAGGGGATAGGCACTGAAGGATCAGGAGATAGGCACTGAAGGATCAGAGGTTAAGCACTGAAGGATCAGAGGTTGGGCACTGATAGATCAGGGGTTAGGCACTGAAGGATCAGAGGTTAAGCACTGAAGGATCAGAGGTTGGGCACTGATAGATCAGGGGTTAGGCAGTGAAGGATCAGGGGTTAGGCAGTGAAGGATCAGGGGTTAGGCAGTGAAGGATCAGGGGTTAGGCAGTGAAGGATCAGGGGTTAGGCAGTGAAGGATCAGGGGTTAGGCAGTGAAGGATCAGGGGTTAGGCAGTGAAGGATCAGGGGTTAGGCAGTGAAGGATCAGGGGTTAGGCAGTGAAGGATCAGCTCAGGGGTTAGGCAGTGAAGGATCAGGGGTTAGGCAGTGAAGGATCAGGGGGTTAGGCAGTGAAGGATCAGGGGTTAGGCAGTGAAGGATCAGGGGTTAGGCAGTGAAGGATCAGGGGTTAGGCAGTGAAGGATCAGGGGTTAGGCAGTGAAGGATCAGGGGTAAGGTAGTGAAGGATCAGGGGTTAGGCAGTGAAGGATCAGGGGTTAGGCAGTGAAGGATCAGGGGTTAGGCAGTGAAGGATCAGGGGTTAGGCAGTGAAGGATCAGGGGTTAGGCAGTGAAGGATCAGGGGGTTAGGCAGTGAAGGATCAGAGGTTAAGCACTGAAGGATCAGAGGTTGGGCACTGATAGATCAGGGGTTAGGCAGTGAAGGATCAGGGGTTAGGCAGTGAAGGATCAGGGGTTAGGCAGTGAAGGATCAGGGGTTAGGCAGTGAAGGATCAGGGGTTAGGCAGTGAAGGATCAGGGGTTAGGCAGTGAAGGATCAGGGGTTAGGCAGTGAAGGATCAGGGGTTAGGCAGTGAAGGATCAGGGGTTAGGCAGTGAAGGATCAGGGGGTTAGGCAGTGAAGGATCAGGGGTTAGGCAGTGAAGGATCAGGGGTTAGGCAGTGAAGGATCAGGGGTTAGGCAGTGAAGGATCAGGGGGTTAGGCAGTGAAGGATCAGGGGTTAGGCAGTGAAGGATCAGGGGTTAGGCAGTGAAGGATCAGCTCAGGGGTTAGGCAGTGAAGGATCAGGGGTTAGGCAGTGAAGGATCAGGGGGTTAGGCAGTGAAGGATCAGGGGTTAGGCAGTGAAGGATCAGGGGTTAGGCAGTGAAGGATCAGGGGTTAGGCAGTGAAGGATCAGGGGTTAGGCAGTGAAGGATCAGGGGTAAGGCAGTGAAGGATCAGGGGTTAGGCAGTGAAGGATCAGGGGTTAGGCAGTGAAGGATCAGGGGTTAGGCAGTGAAGGATCAGGGGTTAGGCAGTGAAGGATCAGGGGTTAGGTAGTGAAGGATCAGGGGTTAGGCAGTGAAGGATCAGGGGTTAGGCAGTGAAGGATCAGGGGTTAGGCAGTGAAGGATCAGGGGTTAGGCAGTGAAGGATCAGGGGTAAGGCACTGAATAAGTGGCTGAGATTTATCCACCTCTAAGTAGCCTCACCTGCCCTTTTCAATCGCGCTTGCAGGCGTGCCTGAAGGTAGAGAAGTTCGGCGACCTGATCCTGAAGGCCACGGAGCCTCAGATGGTGCTGTTCAACCTTTACGACGACTGGCTGCGCACCATCAGCAGCTACACCGCCTTCAGCCGCCTGATCCTCATCCTGCGCGCCCTGCACGTCAACAACGACCGGGCCAAGATGATCCTGAAGCCGGACAAGACCACCATCACGGAGCCGCACCACATCTGGCCGAGCCTCAGCGATCAGGAATGGATGAAGGTGGAGACCTCCCTCAAGGACCTCATCCTGGCCGACTACGGCAAAAAGAACAACGTGAACGTGGCCAGCCTCACCCAGGCCGAGATCCGCGACATCATCCTCGGCATGGAGATCTCCGCGCCCAGCCAGCAGCGCCAGCAGATCGCCGAGATTGAGAAGCAGACCAAGGAGCAGAGCCAGATGACTGCCACCACCACCAAGACCGTCAACAAGCACGGCGACGAGATCCTGGCCACCACCACCTCCAACTACGAGACCCAGCACTTCTCGTCCAAGACCGACTGGCGTGTCCGCGCCATCAGCGCCACCAACCTGCACCTGCGCACTCAGCACATCTACGTCAGCTCCGACGAGGTGAAGGCGGCCGGCTACACGTACATCCTGCCCAAGAATGTGCTCAGGCGGTTCGTCTGCGTCGCCGACCTGCGCACCCAGATTGGCGCCTTCCTGTACGGCTGCTCGCCGCCGGACAATCCTCAGGTGGGCCGTGCCGCAAACTGCTTTCGATACATATTCGCTAGTTTACAATGGTTTCGATACATATCGGCTACTTTACAGTGATTTCAATAGACATCGGCTAGTTTACGTGATTTCGATACATATCGGCTAGTTTACGTGATTTCGGTACATATCGGCTAGTTTACGTGATTTCGGTACATATCGGCTAGTTTACGTGATTTCGGTACATATCGGCTAGTTTACAGTGGTTTCGATACATATCGGCTAGTTTACGTGATTTCGATACATATCGGCTAGTTTACTATGATTTAGATACACATCGGCTAGTTAACAGCGATTTAGCTACATATTGGCTAGTTTACTGTGATTTAGATACATATCGGCTAGTTTACGTGATTTCGGTACATATCGGCTACTTTACTGTGATTTAGATACATATCGGCTAGTTTAGATTAAGCAGTCAGCTGATTTGTAGTGATTTCTTTACATACGGGCCATCATTTGCTTAAGCATCCTGCTACCCACTAACTTCTCTCTTGCGTCTCTTCCCGCCACAGGTGAAGGAGATTCGCTGCCTGGTGATGCCGCCCCAGCTGGGCAACCACCAGTCGGTGACGCTGCCCACCAGCCTGCCGCAGCACGAGCATCTCAAGGGCCTGGAGCCCCTCGGCTGGGTGCACACTCAGCACAACGAGCTGCCGCAGCTCAGCCCGCACGACATCACCACGCATGCCCGGCTGTTCCACGAGCTGGAGCCGGAGAAGACCACCATCATGACCTGCTCGTTCACGCCCGGCTCCGTGTCTCTCGCCGCCTACCGGCTGACCCGCGGCGGCCTCGACTGGGGCAAGCAGAACACTGACCGTGGCAACAATCCTAAGGTAACTGGTGAAATTTTTTATCGATACATATCGGCAGGGTTGCTCGTTTGATGTTTTATCTAGCGAGTAGAATCAATACAGATCGGCATGATTTATCTTTCTGTGTAAATTTAGCTACGAGATTACGAGAATCGATACATATCGGCAGGGTTGCTCGTTTGATGTTTCATCTAGCAAGTAGAATCAATACATATCGGCATGATTTATCTTTCTGTGTAAATTTAGCTACGAGATTACGAGAATCGATAAATATCGGCAGGGTTGCTCGTTTGATGTTTCATCTAGCAAGTAGAATCAATACATATCGGCATGAT
Organism: Macrostomum cliftonense; assembly: GCA_950096795.1. NCBI lineage: Eukaryota > Metazoa > Platyhelminthes > Macrostomidae > Macrostomum > Macrostomum cliftonense. Next base: position 7,605 of record CATNEM010000299.1, on the reverse strand, counting down.
TTATCTTTCTGTGTAAATTTAGCTACGAGATTACGAGAATCGATACATATCGGCAGGGTTGCTCGTTTGATGTTTCATCTAGCAGGTAGAATCAATACATATCGGCATGATTTATCTTTCTGTGTAAATTTAGCTACGAGATTACGAGAATCGATACATATCGGCAGGGTTGCTCGTTTGATTAATGATGATTTCTCTTTTTGTGTAAATTTAGCAACTAGAATCGATACATATCGGCAGGTTTGTTTGTTTAATGTACAAGTAGCAACTAGAATCGATATAATATTGGCAGGGGTTGATCGTTTGGTCTACATGTAGCAACAAGAATCGATACATATCGGTGGGTTTGCTTTCGAGTTTCTCGAATTAAGCAAAATTTTACTCTCCAACCTACCCAGGGCTACGCGCCGTCGCACTACGAGAAGTGCCAGATGCTGCTGTCGGACCGGTTCCTGGGCTTCTTCATGATCCCGGCGCAGGGCTCCTGGAACTACAACTTCGCTGGTGTGCGGCACGTGCCCACCATGAAGTACGAGCTGCAGCTGGGCAACCCCAGGGAGTTCTACCACGAGAGCCACCGGCCCAGCCACTTCCTGCAGTTCGCCAGCATCCAGGAGGGCGACACGTTCACGGCCGACCGGGAGGACCTGTTTGCTTAATTTTGCTATTTATTCACACATTGAAGCAACATTTTTACCCTTCAAGCTACCAGTGAGTCCTTAATAAATATTTAATTGACAACGGAAAAAGACGATTGGAGAACGACATCCGTAGTCAGTGGCGTGTCTTTATGTACTGTTTACTATAATTTGACTCGTTAATATTCATAATTATTAATAATTATGAATTGCACCGTGTTTTACTTGGCTTTATCTGTTCTTGTTGTCACCCCCCTTTGCTGTTCTCTTTTGTACAATACGAACTGGGCCTGTTAAGTGCAAATCCAGTGATTAACAACTCTGTGAGGGCGTGTTGGACTGTCCCAACGACTTTTCTGATTTCACCCGCCCGTCATTTTCACCGCTTTTCTCAACTGGTGTAGCTTTTCTAAATATAGAAATTGGTGAGCCCGGTCTGTTGTAGACTTGCTGCCGTCATCTGCTCTGCCGCTCCTGTTGGCATCGTGCATTGTACTTTTAACTGACCGGTTGTGCGGCTCACACCTTGTTATCTTTGTCTCATTTGGGGTCCTGGGGTTTGGGGTTCGGAGTATAACGATACAGGCAGGCAGATAGACAGGCAGACAGACAGGCAGACAGACAGACAGACAGACAGACAGACAGGCAGACAGGCAGACAGACAGGCAGACAGACAGACAGACAGACAGACAGACAGGCAGATAGCCAGACAGACAGACAGACAGAGGCAGGCAGAAAGACGCTGTCTATCAAACATTTAGCTATAAAGACAGGCCAGCAGAGCAGATGTGGCAAGCTCAAACTCGAACGAACAGAAAAACTGACTTGCCACAGGTAAAATAAAAAAATCCTCACAAGAACGGCTTTTATCGAACGAGGGCTTGGCAGGCCCGCGCATGTAGCGCAGGCCGGGGCAGGCACTGGAGTGTGTATTTGCATTAATTGCTGCTCGAGAGCAGGGCGGAGTACAAGCGGCGGGCTAGCTAAAGTACAGATACAGATGTGCTGGGTTACTATTTACATGCATGCGGCTGAAGTGCGCAGTCTGGAGTGATGGGGCGGGGGGATCTCGGCTACCAGATTCCGGGCGGCTTTCTTGGCGGGAACTTCTTGGGCCGGCGCGCAGCCGCCCGACTAAATCGACGCTGACGTCTGACGGCTTCTAGCAGAGCGGCGTCGGCGGCCAGACGCACACGGTGTCGGAGCGGCAGCAGCTGGACGGCAGGCAGCGCCGACTCTCGGTCGGCCAGCGCAGCGTCGGCGCCGGCTGGAGCGAAGGTGGCCAGCAGCAGGGCGGCGAGGCAGCAGCAGGCGAACGCGGGAAGAAGCAGAGAAGGCGTGGGGTGGCAATGCGGGGAGCGCATGTTGCTTAGTTTGCCTCAGTGCTGTGTTGCAGTCTGTCTCGATCGGTTCGTTAAACTCGGGAACTCCTTAATGCAAAGCCGCGCATCGAGAGCGCTATATTTATAGAGTTCAGCCTGCTCGCCGGTTCGAGTTTCTCACTGACTCACTATGCGGGCTTGAAAGGCGGCTGAGTCAGATTTCGGGACGGAAAGAAAAATGAGGATCTAAACTGGGCCGCGATTGGTTCGGTGACTCACGTTCCCCGGGAAGTCCTCGCTCGGCGCTGCTGATCACGTGACGCGTCTTCTTATCGAGAATTCGCCAAAAATAGTCACAACCTGCGTTGCATTTTTCATCTACCTTGATTCTTAAGGTCGCGCCCACTCCTACGCACTTTTTTTTAACCCCAGAAATCAGTCATAAGCTCCAAATTCCCACGTCTGATCCTTGATTAGGCCATCACGGATGCGGGCAGCCTTCTTTTATGGAAATACCAGTCAGGAAAATTTGGTAATGACCCCCGAAGGGAAGCGTGCGCAATCAAGCTGTAGCAATATTTCTTGATATGCACGCTATGCCAGCGTGTCGAGCTGCCTCAATTGGGTCACACCATCGTGTCAAGCAGTCTCAATTGGGTCACACCAGCGTGTCAAGCTGTCTCAATTGGGTCACACCAGCGTGTCAAGCTGTCTCAATTGGGTCACAACCAGCGTGTCAAGCTGTCTCAATTGGGTCACACCAGCGTGTCAAGCTGTCCTCAATTGGGTCACCCAGCGTGTCAAGCTGTCTCAATTGGGTCACACCAGCGTGTCAAGCTGTCTCAATTGGGTCACACAGCGTGTCAAGCTGTCTCAATTGGGTCACACCAGCGTGTCAAGCTGTCTCAATTGGGTCACACCAGCGTGTCAAGCTGTCTCAATTGGGTCACACCAGCGTGTCAAGCTGTCTCAATTGGGTCAACACCAGCGTGTCAAGCTGTCTCAATTGGGTCACACCAGCGTGTCAAGCTGTCTCATTGGGTCACACCAGCGTGTCAAGCTGTCTCAATTGGGTCACACCAGCGTGTCAAGCTGTCTCAATTGGGTCACACCAGCGTGTCAAGGTGTCTTAATTGGGTCACACCAGCGTGTCAAGCTGTCTCAATTGAGTCACACCAGCGTGTCAAGCTATGTGGGTTTGCATACGCTTTTAACTTCACGAAAGGTCACGTCGGTGTGTCACACTGATTCTGTAGGGTCGCATCAGCGCATAGTTTGCGTTGAGTTATTTTTAGAAACAAAAGTAGCAAGCGGAACTTGCTGAGCCTCCGCCTAAACTGCTGTCTATGGCCGCGGACCATATGGGGCGAGACGCTGTGTAACTTCTTAGAAGCAAAGGGTCGCGTCCAATTAGTTTCAATTCTGGCTGATCAAGGATTCTCACTGGGCTTGCCAAACTCGCCGGGGCCTTGTAGTCGCTTCTTCAATCCTTAAAGCAGATGCCGCAGCGACGTCCGCTGGCCTCCGCCGGATCCAACCGGCGCGCTTGGTGTCCGTCTGGCGCATCCAGATCCCGCGAAGTCACAGTGCCGTCCGGTGAGTGCGGCCGGTTTAGGCCTCATCTTAGCTTTGCATTCGGGTTCATTGGAAGGTTCAGGTTGATGTTCCTGTTAGTAACCATGGCAACCGGCAAAGAACGAGGTTTTAACAAACTCCGCAGACGACCTGTCCTCGGAGGAGGCGCTGGCCCAGTTCGCCAACAGGCACTGCAACTCGCAGCCGAACAAGCTGATCAACTCCAACCAGCCGGTGAAGCCGGATGCCCCGGCCGAAGACGAGGAGCGGCCGCAGCAGAAAGACGTGTCGCTGGAGGAAATTCCGGACGATTCGTCATTACCACCGGCGTCGCCGCCGACGGCAGCGACGCAGCAAAAGAGGCGGCCAACGCAGCCGCAGTCGAAGAAGGACGAGCTGGACTTCGCCTACCTGAAGGACGGCCTTCGGGCCGACAGCTCGCGGGAGCCGGACGGCAGGGAGGCCCGCAGGTGAGCGCTGATCCGGGGCCTGCCCTACACGGCTTTGCAACTGGAGAGGAGTTTGGGATGTAGACATTGTGACCCGATCACCCTGTGACCCAATCACCCCCTGACCTAATCACCCTGTGACCCAATCACCCTGTGACCTAATTACCCCCTGACCCAATCACCCCCTGACCTAATCACCCTGTGACCCAATCACCCTGAGACCCAATCACCCTGTGACCCAATCACCCTGTGACCCAATCACCCTGTGACCCAACCACCCTGTGACCCAATCACCCTGTGACCCAATCACCCTGTGACCCAATCACCCTGTGACCCAATCACCCTGTGACCCAATCACCCTGTGACCCAATCACCCTGTGACCCAATAACCCTGTGACTCAATCACCCTGTGACCCAATCACCCTGTGACCCAATCACCCTGTGACCCAATCACCCTGTGACCCAATCACCCTGTGACCCAATCACCCTGTGACCTAATTACCCCCTGACCCAATCACCCTGTGACCCAATCACCCTGTGATCCAATCATCCTCTGACTCAATCACCCTCTGACCCTGATCCAATGACCCTATGATCCACCCTTCACCATGTTTTACCTTCAGCAGCAAAAGATTTCTATTCTTCTTTGTTTCCCACTTTTGTTAAAAAGAGTTTCCATAGCAACCAGCGCACAAGCCTCCTCCGCCTCACTCAGGGCGGCCCTCCAGTCAGTCGAAGCGGCGCTCGCTGACGCGCAGGCGCGGGCAGATCGCCTGGTGGAGCTGGCGGCCGCGGCTGCGGGCTCGCCGGGGACTTCTGACGCGGCCGGCGAGCCCGCCTGCTGTGACGACGGCGGGCGCTGCTCCACCATCGAGGAGGCCCGCCAGCTGAAGCGCTGCATCGCCGGGCTGGGCGAAATTTTGCTCCGCCTGCGTCGGGACCAGCCGGTCAGCCTGGCCGCCAAGGCCGAGCCCGCGCGCGGCGGCCGCTGCTGCAACGGCCCGAAGCTGGTCGCCTGCCCGCACAGCGGTCGGAATCGCCTGGCGGAACTGCGCAGCCGCTACGAGCGCAGCCTGCTGCTCACGCCCACCGACGTCAGGTGGGCTGGCCCGGCTGCGCCTCAGGGTTGAGCAGCTTGAATCAGCTTCTCCCCCTCACTGAATCAGCCTCCCCCCTTACTGAATCAGCCTCCCCCCTCACTGAATCAGCCTCCCCCCTCACTGAATCAGCCTCCCCCCTCACTGAATCAGCCTCTTCTCCCCCTCACTGAATCAGCTTCTCCCCCTCACTGAATCAGCCTCCCCCCTTACTGAATCAGCCTCCCCCCTTACTGAATCAGCCTCCCCCCTTACTGAATCAGCCTCCCCCCTCACTGAATCAGCCTCTTCTCCCCCTCACTGAATCAGCCTCCCCCCTCACTGAATCAGCCTCTTCTCCCCCTCACTGAATCAGCTTCTCCCCCTCACTGAATCAGCCTCCCCCCTTACTGAATCAGCCTCCCCCCTTACTGAATCAGCCTCCCCCCTCACTGAATCAGCCTCTTCTCCCCCTCACTGAATCAGCCTCCCCCCTCATTGAATCAGCCTCTTCTCCCCCTCACTGAATCAGCCTCTCCCCCTCACTGAATCAGCCTCTCCCCCTTACTGAATCAGCCTCCCCCCTTACTGAATCAGCCTCCCCCCTTACTGAATCAGCCTCCCCCCTTACTGAATCAGCCTCTCCCTTACTGAATCAGCTTCTCCCCCTCACTGAATCAGCCTCTTCTCCCCCTCACTGAATCAGCTTCTCCCCTCACTGAATCAGCCTCTCCCCTCACTGAATCAGCCTCTCCCCCTCACTGAATCAGCCTCTCCCCCTCACTGAATCAGCCTCTCCCCCTCACTGAATCAGCCTTTCGTCCCCCTCACTGAATCAGCCTCTCCTCTCCCTCACTGAATCAGCCTCTCCTCTCCCTCACTGAATCAGCCTTTCCTCCCCCTCACTGAATCAGCTTCTCCCCCTCACTGAATCAGCTTCTCCCCCTCACTGAATCAGCCTTTCCCCCCCTCACTGAATCAGCTTCTCCCCCTCACTGAATCAGCCTTACCTCCCCCTCACTGAATCAGCCTCTCTCCCTCACTGAATCAGCCTCACCACCTGCTCTCATGTTGAGACCCTTATTCAGCATATTTGTTGGTGTTCAGGCTGCCCAAATCCAAAGCTTACTCGGCAAATTAACTTGATTCAAAGTGAGATGAAAGCTGGCCAACAGGACTAAGTCAAAGATCAGAGGCAGCTGTCGCTACTCCGAAAGTAAATTTTGCGGGTAACTGGCTGTAAATCGATCTCAGCCCTGTTTTTTGTAGCGTCAATTTTTCCCGCTAGCAAACTTTTCCCGGGGCGTATTTTGAATTCTAAGAAAAAATGTTTGGACAAGAACAGAAACTACAGAGCGTTAGGAGGACTGCTGAGCTGGAGGAACTTCAGCTGACAGCTGCTGCAGCTGCTCCCTGGCGGTCCGTGGTAGGAGGAGGGGAGGGCTGCCTGACGTCTTCCCATTTCTCCTCCCGAATCCTGATCTCGCCTTCGATCTCTTAACACCAACGGAAGTTTTAGTAATTTCAACTTTTATTTTTCCCAAATTAAGATAAAATTCGCCATTCGATTGACACACAAAGCCTACCCTCTACTCCCTGAAGGCATCTGACCTCATCCGCAACCTCTTGCCCGAAAACTTCCAGCTGGCCGTTTGTCCACCTGATTGCCCCGGCCTGGCCAGCGCCGCCCAGCGCTGCGGAGGACTGCCGCCCGGCCAGCTGAGCCGCCAGTCTGAGCCTCGGAGTTGCTCGCATTTTTTCGTTTTACAGAAAAATAAGCTCTTGATGAGACTATTGTGTGAGAAGTCGGAGAAATACACTGCCATTTTCAGTTTGTCTAGTGCACTCCAATGAGCCAAGGCTAACTGATTTTGCCTTCCTGAATTTCACAAACTCACTAGGTCGCAACTGATGCCAAAAATGGGAGAAATTTCTGCAAAGAATTCGAAATCTTTAAAACTGACCTGCAGTGTCAGGCAAGTGAGAACTCGGCAACTAGTTGCCTAGGGGGATTTCTCCTCGGCGTTGGAGCAATCGAAACCGAGTAGGAAGGGGGGGAGGCGAGGCAGTAGCTCTCTGCAAAACACTTGAGAACGGCAGAGTAACGCAAAATACGATCAGTTGTTGGAGCCCTCTTCAAAGCGTAAAACTCGCGCGCCGCGTGAAGTTGGCCTGCCCTATCGCTGGCGAGCGTTGGGGTCGGCCAACGCTGCAGAAAAAATTCGCCCATCCAGCAAATTTTCAAACCGGATCCAACCAGCTGGCGGTTGCGGGCTTGGGCGCTGGCCGTCTCTGACCGCAACTTCAAGTGGCTCCGCATCCACACCGGCTACTCCGGCCCTCTGCACCGACCGCCCCTCAACGAGGCCCGGGGGATGCGTGACGGACTCCAGCGCGGCTCTTGAAGCCCAGCAGTGCCAGCAGGTGCTGACCGGAGGCAGCGCGCCCCGCCGCTTTCCACCTGTGCCTGACGGGGAGGAGGCAGGGGGTTGCTGACTGGCGAGGTGTCTATAAACCCAGGCAGTCCGCGAGTCACCGGAGCTCA